>JAGKRY010000027.1:0-160818 GCA_020002325.1 Chrysosphaeria jannelii | reverse complement strand
TTCTCCTGGCTGAGCCGAACGAAGATCCGTTCATCAGACCGGGCAGCTGGCCGGTGGCAGTCCGTAGGTTTGGAACCGTTTTTCTTGCTTCCTCTGGACACTACGGTGGTCCATGTTTCCTTTGGTTCTTCCTGGCGAGCAGGGACAGGTTCCGGGATACTCAAGGGAGCGGGGATGGCTTCCAGCGCCTGAGACGGGGCTGGCATGGGCACAGGGGCGGGGACAGGTTGTGCGGCAATGAAGGCCGGTGCTGGGGCCGCTTGCGTGACCGGCGTCAGGAGTTGGGCGAGGTTTTTGACCCTTCCTGACGCTACAATTTTGATGAGGGTGGCGAGATCACTAAGGACCTCGTCTTTAACCTCATAGGGCGTGTTGGAGCTCTGCGTCCATTCGACCAGCTTTAGGCCAAGCGTCTGCAGCAGCTGCGCCTTCAGTTCCTGGTGCTTCTTGCCAGCATCAGCCAGGTCGCGAATCGCATTCATAAGTAGATTTTCCGCGTCAGGAGCGTGGCGCGAGCCGGCAAGGCCGTCGCGCGTCGTTTCGTTCATTTTGGTAAAACTTAAGGTATGCAAAAAAACCCTAGTATCACGGTTTTCTTCGTTTATAATGAACGAATAATGGAGTTTCTCGCAAGCAGGTCGATTGGTCTAGTTGGTTATGACATCGCTTTAACACAGCGGAGGTGCGCGGTTCGATCCCGCGATCGATCATACTTTTTGACAAGATCCCTATGGTTCATAAGGTGCTCCGCAGTACTATATAAATGGGTTTGCCGGCCCCTGGAGAGTTTTGGTGAACGCGGACTGTCGAATCCTTCAAAAGGTTCGCTTTCCTTTTTTTTCCTTTACAAAAGAGGAACATGTTTCCGATCTCTTTATCGGTCGAAGGAGGTCCCGCAAGAGCACACGTGTGTGTATCACGAAGATGTTGGGTGAGAGGCATGTCTCAGTACGGCACGTTGCAGATCCTGGTGAAAAGCATGATTTATGCCACCTCAAGATAAAGGCATCCATGTGCATTGGGCTCTAGGAAATATGGCAATCATGACCATGAAAGAGAAAAAAAAGAGGATGAGCTGCTTGGGCGTTATGTAAGCGGCATAAAAACGGAATCAGGGAGGCGCATCAATCACAAAGGACTATAGTACATGTGATGAGTGTGCATCTGCATTATGTACATGCAATGCAGAGTCGTTATTACGAACGAGGGTCGTGGCATGTTGTGATGCAAAGATTGGCCTTTTGCATACGAAAAAAGTGAACGTGCATAATTGAGTAGACGCTGATCCTTCTGACTTTGAAATTTCAGCACGAGAAAAAAATATATAGAATAAGGGACTATTCATGACTATGAATATTTGGACTTGGAAAGCCCATTAGTAAAGCGCATAGGTACCTACCTACCTAATAGGATCTTTTTCGTGCATAGTAGTAGTGGTTATTGCTGCGTGTGAGACGATGTGAGGTTGTCTGAGACATGCAACATTATGCTTTTGACGTTTGAACATAATATGTATAATTAAGAAAATGGTCTTCTCCCTTAACCTGAAGTCCGGGATAGACTCTTGTTGACTCCAGAATTAACAAGAGAAATCAAGCTTTTCGTATAGAGTCCGTTATCGTCCAGTACTTTGAGTGTCCGCATGACGTCAAGGACAGCTAGCAATATGTCAATACGGAGATTTCTCCCATTGTAGCATTGATTGCAAGCCCTCTAGCTTTTTTTCAGGCAAGAAAGATTTCCTTGGTGGCATCATATTCATATTGAAAAGGGAGACTCCTACAAGAGATATAAAGATCGATCGTATACTGTTCCGTTAGCTACTGCGACTTTCAGCTTGAATGACGAATGCTACATTGCAAAGGGCATATTCCCTGTTCATAATTTTTTTTAAGGGGAGCTACGGCCAAAATAAAGATCAGTATACATACATGCTCAGCTGAACTTGCGGAATCGAATCGTATTGCATGCCACAAACTAGTAGAGGCCCTTTCTGTATTCACCATACAAATCTTAGTATGGACCATACCTTGCCTATTTTCTGAGCTTGTGCATTCCACAAGCGATCTTACGATGTGAATGTCCTTTTGAAGAAGAAATTTCCGCCTCTTGCATCGTTTTGGTAAAAGACAAAGTGCATTCAAAGTATTAAATTTGATGGCTAAAAAAACCCCAGTACATAAACAAGTTCCAACGCCACAGGATAATCTTACTGCCAGACTATGTACACTTCGCTATCAAAATAACAATGGTTGATATGAACCCTGTTTCATATTGGTGGGAAAATGTATCTCCGCCAAACTCCTCTCACTGGCATTATCTTCTTGCTGCTATTGTATTCCATTACAGGTTAAGATAGCATGGCTATGAGACGAAGGAAAGTTTTTCCCATGCTTTCTTTTTTTGTTGTCAGCAAAGAGTTCCGCTTTCCCAGCCATCCTAATGGACGTATATTCGCAACGCACAATGGATACGGAAAGCTTCGGTCCTCCCAAGAGAGTCTAAAAATAACAAAATGTGTAATACATCCTGTGGGAGCTTCGGTCTAGGTGGATTTATCGATGGCCCTTGATTTGGTTGGTGGAATTGATAGACAATAGGACACTTTTTGTTTTACTTTTCAACTAATATTACCACATGTGTATTACATTAACGAGGAGGAAAAGAAAGGAGGGAAGCCTTAGGTATATGCCATGGCAAAAATATCGAGAGAGTACGATGCTATTCTAAGGTATTGTGCTGCTTATTATCCAAACCACCCCTTATTCTGCTGTGATGGACATTGCACTTTCTAACCATAAAAAGAACATGAAACAATTAGAAGAGGAAGAAGAAAATAATTACATGGTGGAGGCTCCACCCCTAGCTTTGAGAGTATGACTGGGAGTATGACCTGCATGACGGAACAATTGTACAGACCAATAGAACAGAATACTAGACGGCTGGGGAGGAGTCTCGTTTCTTGGTTGAACAAGTGCAGACTTGTGAGAGGCTATATGAGAAAGGAAAAAACATTTCCAGAAAGACGGTAAAGGAAAACAGAAAAAAATGAATAATAAGGTGGCGGAGATGCAAAGAGTCGGAGGTCAGCGTCATCTGCTGTGATAGGTAATATGGGAAGCCCTTGAATGACTGGAGCTCTGTGATGGTATCTTTTTTTTTTTTTTGCCTTTTATTGATGATGGCCAACAAGGTTCGGTCGAGGAGAGAAGGGGAAAAAAGAAGAAAAGAAGAAAAGGATCAAGGGTCGGTAAGGGGAATGCCGCAATTTAAAGTTTATTTCCCCTAAAACGCCTGGATTCCCACCAAGAAGAAAAAAAATACACAGCTTTAAAGCAATGATAATCTGCACATCATGAAAATCATTGGGTGGAAAATCAAAAAAAATAATGTAAAAATGAAAAAAAGGAAAGAAAGAAAACAAAAGACAAGAAAAAAGTGGTGTTCAGAAAACCGTGCATTGGGTAGTTGTATGAATTTTGGCAAGGTATGAATCATGCTGCGTTAATTAGATACATATGTCAGGCTCAGACCAATCCATCTGACCAGATGTTCTCTGACAAGTGCTATAGGCATCACCAAATTACCTTGCTGCTTAGACGGCGAAGTGAAGCTGAAGAAACCACGATGAAGGCTGGTAGAGCCTGATCCTGGGCATTCCTTGTTTTTCATGTGCATACCACAAGTTTTTATTTATTACTTTTGAGGAAAAAAAACAAGAGCCCATTTGTCATGTGTCCATCATACAGAAAACTTTGCAAGGCTACAATGCCAAAGCAGCTGAATCAAAAACGGGTGCAGAGGTAGCCCGTTCCATAACGGCTGAAAAAAAGGGAAATAATAGTGGCAGATATGGGGCTAGGCTATGGCTGAGCACTACGTTTTCCCTCACCACCTTTTGCTACCATAATATTCAAAGAGTTGCTTCATCTGTCCATCGTAGAATAGAAACCTGGCACTTTTTAGACATCTTTTCCTTTGAAAAATCATGTAAACTGCGCTTTTGGGCTTCTTTATCAAATGAATTTTCGGGCGCACTGTGGTCACACTGTACACCGAGATCCGCCATAAGCGCGTTATTGTGGAAAAAGGGCCTGATTTGTGTTAGCGTCATGCGAGATCCCGAAGATTTTGGTCTTTTGATTGGCTTAAAATCGTCTGTCAGGGGTCTCTCAGCTGGTGACATCACTCGGTACATCTTCACAAGCCAAAAGCTTCCTTGTTCGATTCAGGCGTTTTATGTTTTTTATGTTTAATTTTCACATTTTATGAATTTACTTGATGTTGATGAAAATGAGAAAAAAATATGCATACGCTTTATGCACAATTTGAATGGGCATGAAGAAGAGAGAACAAGCGCGTTTCTGGTGTTTTGAAGGTCTGGAGGTTTGGAGGTCTGGACAGGCCTGATGAACTGCCGAGGCAAATTTTGGTTTTGTTTTTTTTGGTTTGGCGATAACCCATGAGACAATTGAGGTTGTTCCGACGGAACCTGCTCCATTTCACGTGGAATGATCAATACTGCGCATGCCATTTATTGAGAAAATGTCCCAGTAAAACAAGAGATCAACTCTGCAGAGTGTAGAAATGGAGAGAGATGCAACGTTTTTATAGAAAAGAAAAGGGATCTACGACAGAAGCTTATTGTGAGAAACCCAAGGTGATTTCACAAAAATACGAAATATGCAAATAAGAGAAAAGCATGGACTGCCACAGCCAGCTTCGATCACCCACCCACTCTACACTTTCTCGAGCCATGCCGCTGTCTTGTTACGTAGGCAAACATGCTTCAAGGTGTCTGACACACACCCTCATCCTGTGCTATTTTGACTAACCGAACTAGAGCATTCCATTGAGAATTGCTGCAAAAAATTTGTAAACGAAAAAGAGCATCACCTTTTATGCAGCAGGTATTTACTACTAATTTTTTAAAAAAAAAGAAATACATTTTGAATTGGGAGGGTTTTTTTTGGATGTGACTTTTGTCCATTTTCCACGAGAGTCAGACTTTTTTTTTGTTCACAATTGATGCTTTTTTTTTCTTTTTCCACGTCAGTTTCATCCAGAAAAGAGTTGATCCGAAAAAAAAGTCTTTCAACCGTCGTCGGGGCTCGCATGAAGCATAAAAACGTTCCACCATAAAATACATAACCACGTCTTCCTTTTTTTTTTTACTTTCTTATGAGTATTTTTTTTGCTTGCAACAACGCACTTTTTTAAGAATAAAGAAAAAAAAAACAAAATCTTTAACCAATCAGCACGATCCTTGAATTTATTTGAAGCGACTTCACCGACTGAAGAACACGTTCCAAAGAGAAATCCAACTGTGCTCACACCATCATCCTCTTTGACACTCTCACTTAACGGCCTTCCCGTGTTTCTACGTGCTGTATTAATACCCCGCAAACTCTGTCGAGACCATTCTGCATCTTTTTTTTCTTCTTCTTCTTTTCCAACAAAAAAGGGGACACTTTTTTGCTTTTCTTCTTTGCGTGCTCCGAGTCGTTTGAAGCCCCGAGTCTTTCTTGCAGCAAATTATCGAGTCCCCAACAATCTAGACGCTTGCTGATAGTATTCTCCCTCTCTCTCGGACAGAGGTGACGAAAAGAAAAAGAAAGGGGATTAAAAAAAGAAAAGAACGTGCACACAATGTCTAGCTATCCAGGATATATGCCTCATGGCCAAGCACCACCACCTCCGCCTCCTCCAGGCACCTATCCGCCCCAGGGCTACTACATGTAATAAAAGAAGAAAAAAAGGCTATGATAATGTGTATATACTAATGGAAAAGGCCTCCACCACCCGGATACGCAGGACCTCCGCCCCCTAATGCCTACTATCCGCCGCCACAACAGCCCTACTACGCTCCTGTACGTCTTCGCACAACGCCATAGCAGAACACTAACACTGAGGAAGCCGCCGCAACCCGTTCAATACCCGACGCCCCCTTACCAGGGCCAGCCAGGCTATAATGTACCAAGACAATGTAAGCACCGCAATGATATTCTCTAGTCTTTGCGAAAACGACGTCCTAACAGAGAAGCATATATGCCACCGAATACCAAGCCACAACAACCTCCACAGATGCCTCCAAACCCCAATTTCCAACACGCGCAATGTACTGGGCGTAGGAAAGCCTTGCTGATAGGGATCAATTATTTTGGGCAGCGTGGACAGCTGCGAGGGTGTATTAACGATGTTCGAAACATGTCGCAGTATTTGGTGCAGCATTTCAACTATAAAAGGGACGATATGGTGATTCTCACAGACGACCAGGAAAAACCACTGAGCCAGCCGACAAAAGAAAATATATTGAGGGCCATGCACTGGCTTGTCAAGGATGCCCGGCCCAACGACTCGCTCTTCTTCCACTATTCGGGTATGTAGCAACGGAAATAGGGGCAAGACGGCTGACTTGGTACTAGGACATGGCGGGCAAACACGGGACCTTGATGGCGATGAAGACGATGGCTATGATGAGGTCATCTACCCCGTGGATTTCCGTGCCACGAGCCATATTACCGACGACGAAATGCATCGAATTATGGTGCGACCTTTGCAGGCAGGTGTCCGTCTCACTGCCATCTTCGACTCTTGCCACTCAGGTACGGCCCTTGACCTGCCATACATCTACTCGACTCAGGGCATTTTGAAAACGCCCACCATGGCCAAGGAAGCTGGCCAGAGGCTTGTCAGTATTGTCCAAAATTACTCCAAGGGTAGATGGGGTGGCATTGCGGATGACCTCAAGGGATTTTTCAACAAGGCATCCAACATAAATGATGCCCAAGCACGGTCTATTGCCATGAAGTCATCTCCGGCGAATGTGATTATGCTTTCGGGCAGCAAGGATGACCAAACTAGTGCCGATGCCACGATTTCCTCGCAGGCCACGGGCGCCATGTCGTGGGCCTTTATGGAGGCTTTGAATAAAAACCCACAGATGAGCTATGTACAGCTCCTGAACACGATCCGTGACCAATTGGCTGAGCGATACACGCAGAAACCACAACTCTCAAGCTCGCACCCTCTCGGTATGTAATGAAATATGAATTTCCCGTCCCCTTCTTTTCTTTTCTTCTATTCATTATGCTAATTATGCAGATACAAACCTATTATTTGTAATGTAAAATGGTTATGCATTCTTTTCTTTTTCATCTTTTTCATATCTATTTCCTTTTTTCTCATATGTACGATCATGCATTGTTTTCTTTTTTTGTCATAAATCTACAGCATACTACGACTACTACATCATTGAATCATTTTTTTTCCTCGTGGGGACATACAATTGACCAACATTCATAGAATACAACCAAGAAGAGAAAAATGGAAGAACCTTTTCTATGTAACAGTGGAATTCGTCCAGCGAATTCGTCGGCTCATACCGGTTTTTACGGGGGAAAAAGAGAAGAGGGGGTTATGGGTAATTTCGTCGTGTAGGACTTGCCACCGGACTTGGCGTTTGGAGATGGATTTCGGGGATGCCAGAGAGTCGGGTGGGGTATGTACGGTTTATGGTGTCTTGCTGGAGGCGAGCGAGTTCGAGCTGCCGCATAATTTCAGGCCGTTCGAGGTCAAAAGGGTCGGACTCGATGCTGCAACCGGACACGCGGCTGGAGTCGGAGCGGAGGGAGTTTACATGCGAGAGGGCCCGGAGGTTGAAAGGGTTGCTATACTCGCTCGTGGCACTTGCCTGTGTCAGACGCTTTGGGTTGACGTCGCTTGTCGTGGGATCCTCAAACGGGTCCTTCTTTTCCAGCATAGCCGACAAATTCTGCACGCTCTTGAGGCTGTGAGCAGGGCTGTCCCGACGTATCATGGGCGACTCGGCGCGGAGAAGGTCGGTCTCTGATGTAGGCCTGGCGAAGTTGAGAAGGCCAGAAAACCGACTGGAGACGCGTAAGGGGAGGCTCATCCGAGGGGGTTTATCAGGGACGGTGTCTGAATAGCGGACATGGCGACGTCTTCGTTGGTGGCGCCTCCATAGGAAGAAGAAGCCAGCGAGGAGGGCGAGAAATGCCAAGGAACCGATGACACTGCCGGCAATGATGGGGCCTTGGTGCTTTGACTTGACCAAAGCACCAGGGAGGATGGGCGTGCTGGATGCTGATGGAGCCGTGGAAGATGAGGAAGGAAAATTCGATGTTTTGATGCTCGTGGTTTGACGTACAAGAGTGGTGTGGTGCGTAGTAGAAAAGGAAGAGAGTGTTGATTCTGTGTCTATTGTAGATGGTGGAGAGCTTGGTATTGGACTGAGAGAGCTTGGAGATGGCACGAGAAGAGGGGATGATGAAGTAGAAGGGCCTGCTGCTATGTGCGACCGTGTGGTGATTTGTGTGGTGATTTGCGTGGCAACTTGCGTGGATGGGGGTGGTGAAAGGATGCTTGATAATGTGGTTGGTGAATGAGCTGATGGTGAGCTTGATACGAGATGCGAGGCCGTATTTTGGGGTGTTGATGTGGCTGCCAAGGCTATATTTGTTAATAGCGGCGTAGGGGTGCTTTGGCATGTCTTACATGGTGTCTCTGATGTAGGTATGGCATCTGTGGGTGGAATCGATCCAAAGGGGTCTCTAGAGAGAGAAGTTGTCACGGAAGACGTTAGTGGGAGGGGGGAAGAGGGGGAAGAGGACGGATTTGGTGAAGTTGAGGCCGTATGGGTTGAGCTGAATGTCGGGGACGGAAAGGGGGAGGAGGGTGATTCTGATGTTACGTTTCTTCCATGTAAACTGAATTTTGATAGGACTAGGCTTTGGAGAGAAGCATGGTGCTCCATTTCACAAACGATCATGGTTAGGAGGGCCTGCTCTGTTTTTTTTTTGTCTTTTTTTGTTTTATTCTTGAGAGTTAGGTCATAAGGATGAGCCTCTTTGACAGCAAACAATTCAAGAATATTCCACAAAAAAAGTCACACCAGGTGAAAAAGAAGGAGGACCTGCTAGAGCGAGTGCTGAAAAGAAAAAATTGTTCGTTGGTAGTGATCCTGAGTCAGGTTGGGACGAAGCTGCAGGGTCGGCAGGCACATGTGTTACGAAGACAAACGTCTCGTAGGCTAGGCCCCCCCGTGGACGAGGCAGAAGAGGATGAAAGAGAGGTGGAGATGGAGAGAGAGGACTGCAAGAATGGGTGAAAAATGAAACGAGTCACCAAGCACGCACAGCTTCCCAGCAGCAAGGCGTGCGCGTCGGGAGGGCCTCTCTCCACAAAGTGTCTCTCTCTCTCTTTTTTTTGTTGAACACGCACACACGGGGGATGCTCCAATGAAGCAAGGCTTCCCTTTTTTTATTTAATTTTCGTGCGTATGTTTTACGATGCCACCTATCCAAGGCGGCATGCCACCAGTGGCGATGCTTTAGCCGCCTCACATTTTGGCTTCCGAGCCCCTGTCCTCCTTTTTGTGACACGTCTTTGTCGGAGCCACAGCCAATACATGGACTCCATTTCCATTTACCTCCAAAAAGTCATAAAATATTACTGCCACATGCTTCTTTTTACATTATTTTATTTTTTTAATTTGTATTATGTATTTATATCCAAGATGATGCTCCCCAATCCATCGCGAACACGGTGACACGATGCTTACCTCACAGCTTGCTATCAAAGGAACAAGACGACGCATTATCACGCGACCAATGATGCGCCATCGATAAAGAGAAGAGTGGGGCATCAAGGTGAAGTGGGCCGATGTAGAGTGTGATGATGCAGCTGTAGGCTGTAGCAGAGGCTACAGCGGCGATGGCAGTAGCTGGCTACAGCTTACAGGGGCTCGGAGCTGTGTCGACCCCCAAACGGCAGCGTCGGAAGAAGGAAGAGGCAGCATCTTGACGGATTCTCTTGATTTTTTGATTTTTTTTTCCTGAATAAACATTCGTACATAGAATTGGATTTATTCCCTAGACACTAAAAGAGAGGGCTCCCCGAGGGTTGAAAAAACAGCTCTCGACGCCATCATGTTCCATATGCCTTATTGTAAGTTCTTTTGGACGATTTGAAGTGGATTTGGTTGCGTAAAAAATCATCAACGAAACCTAACATTTCCCTCTGTTTTCCTCCAGCCAATGTTGATTCGCGGAGCTCCAAACCACCAGAAAGCGTGCCTCCACCCACCCCTATTCGCTTCCCCCAATACCCCCCGGAAATCCCCCGCGAAGGCCCTGTGCAACGCCAGGCCGGTCTTGCGGCCATTTTGCAGGGCATTCTCCGGCCCGGAGACATCCGTCCGGAGCACTTTGCAGCTCTCGGGCTCTCGCTTCATGAAGATGCGGCGCCACAAGACATTATCCCCGAGTACTACAAGCATGTGCCCGACTTTTCGGCATGGGACGACATTTCCCACGACGACGCCGTGGAGCTCAACGAGTCGACCCAGCGGCCCCTGAGCAACGGCAGCTCGTCCCCTGGCATTAGCACCTATCTCGAGCGGTGCCGGGAGCTGTCTGTGGAGAATACTGCTGCCTATCGCTGTGTACGGCGTCTGCATCCGGCACGGCCAGGCCAGCCCCATGTGCGTCTGGGCAATGCCTACCAGTTCTACCGCCACCTCGACACATTCTCGTCGTACTGGGACGACACAACGATGCCTCCCGTGACGGAATTGGCCTCCTCCAACTTTGCCGAGGCCAAAATCAATGATGATAATTACGATGCCAAGTCCACAGCATCGTCCAATGCCATTATGACAGACTCGGAGAGCAAGCCCCCTTCGCCGTCGAGGGATGTCTTTAACAATGCCCCCGAGCCGCGTTTCTACCGCACGGAAACAGGCGCCAAGATGCCCATCCAGGAACGTGTGAACATGATCTCGTGCTTCTTCAAGATCATTGCCTACGACTTTGGGTGCACCGTAGGCTCCCCGCGCGTCCCGCCGCGCTTCTATCTCTTCACCAAGACGCTGCCCGCAGAGACGGAGGCTGACACACCGGCCGCGGCACCAGAGACGAGTAACCGGAGCTCCTACTTTCCTTCCGGCTGCCTTTTTGTGTCCCAGATGCCGACGACGAGAGAGGCCAACCGCGCCGGGCTTCTGTATGGCCCTGTGGCCGCTGTCAGTGCCCGGAGCTCGCTGGGGTTCTCTGCGGGCGAAATGGGTCTTGGCGAGGACCTTGGCTTGCAGAGTCCGTCGCGAGAGGCTCTGTTGGACCTTGCCAGAGAGGTTTCTTCTGCAATAATTGCAGCACAGCACCGCCGAAGAGAGGGCCGTGCAGAGATTCCTGTTGGCGTGGGCAAGTGGTGGGCTACACGTCCGCGCTGGGGCGGCGGCACTGGCGGTCTTATTGGCCGCGAGGAGGTTTTGGTCCGGAAAATGGAAGCCAAGGAGAGGGCAAAAGAGGTAAAAGAAAGGGAAAGGGAAAGGGAAAGGGAAAAGGAAAAGACAAAGACACTTATCGCTGTTGAAAAAGACGCCCTTGATGGGGCGTCCCCTTCACCTCGCTTTGCGCCCAGGCAGTCGTCTCCTCTAGCTGCACACCCGCGGTCCTCCTTGTCACGGAATGCACCGTCTCCATTGTCGGATTTGGGCTCCATGTCGAGCTTTCTACGGTCGCTCCCACCAAATCACCCTCTGGGCTCTATCAAGTCAGACGCTCCCATAAAGCGGCCACCCAAGGGTCTGTCCATGTTTGACAATTACCGTACGATACGGCCACCACCGTCGAATTGGGATCCACAGATGCGGTACCAGCACATTGGCCTTGCTAAAGGCGCGGCCTACGACGACATTTTTGTCGTGAGCTCGCTCTTCCACCACGTGTCCATCTTGCGAATACGCATCCCCCTGGACCTTTTGGCGGCCATTGAGGGCGACGACGGCGACGAGGGAAGCTGCTGGGACGGCATCCAAGTCATCCGTAGCCGGTGGTTTGATTTCTTCCAAGCAAAAGACCGTCTTGCCGCCATGCGACTTTCTTGGGGTGTTATGGCATATACCATGCGTTCCATGGCCTAGAACTAAAATAAAAAGAAAAGGGCTTGATATTGTGAAAGGCTACTATTCTACACTATTGGAGGCTTCGAAGCACTGCTCAAAAAAAATAATGTAAAAAGAATGTAGGAAAAAGGACAGGGCTCAATCGGGGATCGAACCCGAGACCTCGCACATTCTCAGTATATCGAGAGGATCTGAAAAAAACCCGAAGCGCGAATCATACCACTAGACCATTGAGCCGGGCACTAAAACGTCATAGGTTCTAGTTTATATAGTCTTCATTCTAGTTTTTTCTGCGTTTGCATTAACCAGCCGTGATTTGCAGGGGGTCTAAATGGGTGTCTTGCAGCAGACGGATTAGCCCAGCATAGTTTGGGGCCTCAGAGTACCGCATACGGGACGCATATTTCAAACAGGTAATGAGGCTCCGCGGGAGGATCTTGGGAGGTGACTTGGTAAAGTTTGTCTTTTTTTGGAGAATAATGTGCATGTATTGAGAGGGGTGCCGGATGTTGCTCCATGGTAGGGAGCCCGTGATAAAGTAGACAATCATGTAGAGGACACTGACAAGGTCGTCTCGGCGGGAGGGCTCGATCCTTTCATGGATGTTGACAGACATAAAGGGCCACGCAGCCGTCAACGGCGGCTGTGCCCTTTTTCGAGACGGCAAGTGCCGGCCTGTTTTGGTATTGCGGAACCGTCTGGCGTGGTGGAAGTCCATGAGATAGATGCCGACGTCATCAGGGTTGCCGTTGCCATCGCTGAGCATGAGACAGCCGGGCCAGAGATGGCCGTGGACATGGTCTCTGCTGTGCACGAGTTGGAGACGCTCGATGAGCTGGACGCCAACGGCCATGGCTAGCTCAAGGCGGAGCTGAGGGGAACATTTGGAAAATGGGATGTAAAAACCGAGCTGGTAGGCAGGTAGAATAAGAGCCTGGCAATGGTGCTCGAGAGGGATGTAGTCGATAATGTCGGGGATGCCAGCACCGCCTTCCAGGGCCGTATAGACAACACGTTCGTGCCGAAGACCGGCGCCATTGTTGTTGTGCATAAACTTGATCAGGACGTCTCTCTGGCCAGCATTGTCATAGCCCCAGTACAGTGTGTATGTGCTGTCCCATCGGATCGTTTCCCGGACTTCATAGGGATACGGCAGCATAACTGTCGTTTTCTGGCCATGAGCAAGAATTCATTTAACCTCGCGAAAAGAAACATACCGGTTTTCTTATCTCCAGTCTCGCCATGTCTTTTTTCTCTCTTTCCCTTTCTTTTTTTTTTTCATGAACGTGTCCCTCACCCGTGGCTTTATACAAGACATTTATTATAAGACAATGGTCACGACATGACGTCAAGGACGTCCACCGCATTGTAGTCGGGCGTCGGTAAGACGACAGGAGCACCCTCGTCGGCAGGCAGTCACGAGCTTACTGAAAGAATACAAAATGCCAGGAATTGGAGGTAGCAGAACGGATGGATTACATTTGTAGACTACATCACATGAATACGCGACGCTAGTTGTCCTCCGTGCCAGAGCTATGGAACGCGATGCAGAGCAAGCAATAGTAGTACGTCAGGTCGATGACGGCCAGTGGCAAGCCGGACGCCTGGATCAGGCTCTTGATCTTGACGCGGCCCTCCTGCTCAATGAGGAGCCTCACCACTTGCAGCATGCTTGGACAAAAGGCGCTGTACCATCGATACTGCCATGTGATGAGACGGATGACGGCGTCGACGGCCTTGGCAGCAGCATAGACAGAGTCCTTTTTGAAGCTTTTCAACACACCAGAAAGCGCCTTTGGGCTGAACCGCTGCGCCAAGCAGGCCGTGTAGGCCTCGACAGCCTCCTCGGGACGGTGCAGCCGGTCGGCGAGCGCCCCGAGCAGCTCCCAGGCCTCGGCCGACTTTTTGTACTCCATCGACTGCGTGCGGAACTGGTGCGCCTCGGTGCGCCAAATGGTGTACACACGCAGGTCCTCGTAGAGCACCATGAAGAGACTATCGAGCCAGCGCTCGCACAGTCGCTTGTTGTTCAGCTGCGACACGTCGCCTGCCGCAGCGTCGGCCGCCACGGGGGGACCAGGGGCGTCGACGGGGCCGTCTTCAATGACGGACTCGGGGGTCTCGGGGGACGCTGACCGGCTGGCAGACGGGCTGCCGGGAAGGACGTCTGTACTAGCATTGGCCTTCTTGGCATGCTTAGCAGGGCTCTGGCGCGCGTCATCGGCCAGCTTCCCCGAGCGATACTCGTTCTCCATGACAAACACTTCGCTGCGGATGCGCAGCAGGTGGTCCCAGCCAACCTTGGCATTGATGTCTGTGAGGATGCCGTAGGCCTGGGCAAAGGTGCCGCGGTACGAAGCGGCGCGAAGGGCCAGAAGCGGGGGGTCGACGGTCTCGTTGAAGCGCGCACCAACCTCGTTGTCAAACTCCTCGAGCTCGGCGGCCTTGAGGACGTGGGGGATGATGTCCTTCGGCACGGGCAGGACGGGCGTGTCTTTGTCCTGGTACGTGAACATGGGACACGAATTCAGAATGACCAGGGCCTCGCGCCACTCGTCGCGGGCCACGCGGACACGTGCCAGACGGGCCCACGAGCAGAACTCGCTGGGCGCTGCTACGGTGGCGCGGTCGGCGCAGTCGAGCGCCATCTGCAGCCAGCGACGCCGGTCCGCGGGCGCGGCCGCCCTGGCGGCTTTCTGCACGAGGAAGTCGGCCTGCGTGTCGAGCAGCAGGGGGTCCATGGGCAGGGCCTGCAGGCCGCGGTGCAGGGTGCGCACAGCGTCGACCTCGAGGCCGGCCAGCAGCTGCACCTTGGCCAGCAGCGAGCCGACTTCGGGCGCGTCGGAGGCGAGCTTCTGGAAGAGATTAATGGCCG
The DNA here is from genome assembly GCA_020002325.1 of Chrysosphaeria jannelii. Classification (NCBI taxonomy): domain Eukaryota; kingdom Fungi; phylum Ascomycota; class Sordariomycetes; order Ophiostomatales; family Ophiostomataceae; genus Chrysosphaeria; species Chrysosphaeria jannelii. The sequence continues at coordinate 146,017 of JAGKRY010000027.1, read as the reverse complement.
AATCATAGCGTCCGGTGGTCTCTGTGTAGCGCAAGACGCCGCTAACGAGATGGTTCGAGACCAGCGTCGGCACCTGCACGGTGGCGTCTGTGCCCAGCTGCCAGCCTGTCCTCGTCAGCACGTCTCCTCTCGCGGCTTGCGCTGCTGGCCGCAGCATACACACCTTTGGGAAAGAGGTTCTCGGCAGCGCGGAGGAAGCGGTGCTCCATGTCCGTGCTGGCCACGGGGTTCAGCCGCCGCACCCCGATGATCCGGCGCACTGCCTCGCCGTCGCCGTCGTCGGCGTACGCATAGGCCCGCAGAACGCCGCTGAGAAAGGTCTCTTCCCAGAGCTCGTCTGTGGCAGCGCGCTCCTCGCCGTGCTCGTCGTAGAAGCGGCTGGTGACCGTGCCGGGGATGGTGACGTGCACGCGCATGTCCACGCGCGAGAACGCGTTGTAGCAGCTGCCATTCGCCGTTAGCCGCCGTCTTTGTCTTTGTCTGGAAGTTGTCTCCAAAGGACCCACCAGTAGAGCCCCTCTGTCGTCTTGGCGCCCCCCGCCGCGTCCCCTGCCGTCAGGGCATTGAAATACACCGCCACGCTCGCCGACGACGACGCGTCTACGCCTGTGACGTGGTGGTAAACGCCCGTTGTCCGTCCCGAACGGCCCGAATGTTTCGTGACGTGCACGAGATCGGGTGGCCCGAGCTCGCGGAGGGCAACCATCTGGCTCTTGCGGGCCTCCACGGCCTCGTAGAGCTCCGTCTCGACAATCTCCGGCACGCCTGGCTGCACCATGTTCGTCTTGTCGTCTGTGTCGTCCCAGCTGGCCCACTTGTTGCGTCGTACCGTTGGGGGTACCGCCCTCCAGTGCCGTTCTCACCTGCACGCTCTACAGTATCATTGATTGAGATGGTAAAATAAAGACATCCGTTCCAAAACTCCGCGCCATGAAATAAAAGACAGAAGAAAAGAAGATGGTCAAAAATGAAAAGAAGAAAAAGAAGGGGGGAAAAAGAAAAAAAGAAAAAAAGAAAAAAAGAAAATCTACTCGAGGCCTGGGAATACGGCCGCACACAGGCCCTCCCACTCGTTCCGTCTCTCCTCCGCCCGCCCAAAGCGCCGCTAGCGCTTCCGCCGGAACAGCCCCTTCTTCTCAAGACTGTGCGACGAAGATGGCACCCTCGCCTCCCCCTCCATCGACCGCGACGCCTGCAGCGTCTCCCGCGTCTCCCGCCTCTTCAACTCTATCGTCTCCTGCGTGATGTGCCCAAACCCATTCCGCCTTCGGTACGTCATCTCCACCAACGCATTCGCATCCAACATGCGCCGGGGCAGCGTCTGCACGGCGCCAAACATCTCCATAGGATCCGCCACCGCTCGCAAATCATTCTCCCCCAGCTTAAAGATCGACAACGCCACCCGGAACAGCGTCTTGCTGCCCTCGTAGAAAAACATGTCCCACACCCGCAGCGTCGTCTCAATCGGCAGCGTCCCAATAAAACACGACATGAACCACGCCGTCATGCACAGCGTAATCGGCGGCAGCCTGTCCGACGTCAAGGGCCCCGTCTGCGTCGACGCCGGCGTCGGGCCCCGTCGCTTCATCCGGCTAAACGTGCCCTGCCGCGCATTCCCCACATGTCCGGGCGGATGCCGCCCTCCACGGCCCGACATTGCCTCCTCCAAATCATACGCAATCTTGGACCACATCCCGGGCAAGGACTCTTGCAGACAGGCCATAACTACACACAAGTCGACCTTGGACCCTTCCAGTGATACCTCATGCGTCCCCGGCAAAAATATCCTCGTCACCACATTCAGCAGCCAGAAACACTGCTCCTCCGAGTCCACAAACAGCAACAGCAGCCCTGCGATGAAATTCAGGCTCTGGCAGTACCCCGTCCGCGGATTGTAAATCGAAAACGCCAGCAGCACCCGTCGCAGCTGCGATATAATCGCCGGCTCGTCCGGCCGCGGCGCCGTCGGTGGGGCCTCGAACTGGTCGCGCTTGCCGCCGTCGTGCGGCCTCGCGTCCCCAAAGTCAAAGGCAATGTTGTCTGGGAAGGTGCGATGCAGGTCGCGCTCAATCGACTCAATGTCCTCTGCCTTGGCGCCCCCGCGGGTCGCTCTTGCCACGAGCTCTGCATACACCCCCGGGTGTTTGGCCATAATGCTAGGCCCACCCGCGTAGTAGAACCACGCCTGCCCCCTCCACTCGGGTGGGATGCCCTTGCGGATGTACCGGCGTGTCTTGTCGTTGGAAATGGGAAAGCGCGTGGGGTCCTCTGTTATGAGGCCACAATCCTTCATGTACGCGACCCACTTCTTGCGTCGACGCTCAATGTACTTGGAGTAATGGCGGTCCCACGCATCGTACTGCGCAATGGTAATGTGCTGGCTCTCCTTTTTGAAACCATACCGGTCCCGCGCATTCGGGTCCTCGGGTTCCCGTGGTTTTGTCGGGACCCGCGTAAAACTCTCATGGGCCACCTCCTCGCTGCCCATGTCCCCACGGGCCATGCTCTCGTTCTTTATATCGGCAGTCTCGCCCTTCCTTTCCCGCGTATCGTTTTCGCTTTCGTGCTCAGAGGGCTCCAGCGTGTCAAACTGAAAAGCACTAGCGTCAAAGTCCTGAAGCGTGTGCTCCTGGTGCTCCTGGTGCTCCTGGTGTTCCTTTTTGTCCTCGCTCTTTTCGTTTTCTTCTTTTTCTTCCTTTGCTTCTTTTTCTTCTTGTTCCTCTTCTTCCTCTCTCCCCTTGTCTTCCTTGTCCCCCTTTTCGTCACCTCTTGTATCGCCATCCTCCCCGTCTGTATCATCAAAGCCACGCTCGTACATCCCCATGACATCGTCTACGCTCAATCCTTCGTCGCCGAGACCTGTGTTGCCCGCATTGTGAAACCAAGCCAGCGATCCCCGTACCGCAGACATCCTGGACCCTGTGCTAGCCTTGGTTGCCACGCTATTTCGCGTCTCTGTAAATACATGCCTCGGCACCATTGGCTGCGCTGATGCCTCCGTCGTCGCCGTGCCCTGCGACCGGAAACTCGCCCGGCCCGCCTCCTCCTTGGCCGCCCAATCACTCTCCCCGAGCAGAGCAGGACTGCCCGTGCCCTCGCTACGGGCGTACACAACAGACGTCCGCGGCCTTGGCGGTATCCCACCCTCGTCCCCTGGCCTTTGCCGCAACACACCCACGCGCTTTGGTCGCGGCGAGTCCACCGTCGATGTTGACTTCGTCGACGACGCACTCAGCTTGCGGATGTGCTGCCGGACCGTTACAATGGGCGATGACATGCTCATGGGCAGCGATCTCTCCGACGCAGCCCGAAACGGCGACAGCATCAGATGCTCCCCGGCCAGTGGCGGACGACGCTTCACGCCCTTCCTCGGTTTTGTGCCGTTGGCCGAGGCCTCGATGCTACCAACATCCACCATCGGCCTCCGTTCCGCTGCCATTCGTCTGTCCGAGCCGTGCGGCGGCGGTCGTTCTGAAGAAAACTTGTATGCAGGTACAGGGCTTTTCGGGCTGGACGCCGCCATCGAAAGCAGCGTCGGTGGGGTGGGCACAGACGACGAATGGATGCTGTAACCGTGGGAAAACGTCGGTGAGGGTGTCGGCGACCGTGACCGGCCGTGGCTGTTCAGAGGCGGCTTCACCGGCGTCTCCAGGTGCCCCTCAACAGGCGGCCTCCGGACGTTGTCATTGTTGCTCCGGGACCGCATTCGTGGCCGTCGGAACTTTTTAAAGGCCGACTTGGGTGACGACTGCATGTCTGGGGGCCCACCAACGGCCGTGCTCGCAGCGCCATGGTGTGCCATGACTGGGCCTTCTACATCCGCAGCATACATATCGTCTTGGTTATACACCATGGTGCTGGCGCCTCACCATGGCTTGGGCCCTGCGGCGAAAAGGTGCTGGGAGTTCAAGGACAAGACAAAGCCGTGCGTCGAAAAGAATTAAAAAAAGAAAACAAAAACAGCTGTAAGACGAAGACTAATAAAGGCCGGCTGTAAGGGATGTCGTCGAAACCTGCGGCTGGATATTGCCTCGGGGGAAGAGCGTCGACGCAATAAAAGCTCTGCTAGACTGCCTTCTTGATGATCTTCTTGCTTCGATGAGCTTGTGCGCCATGAGCAGTCCTACGTCCTGCACGTCGCGCTCATGTATCTTATTTTCGTTTCGTTTCTTTTTTTTTCTTTTTTTCCCTTTTTTCGTTGTCACCCAGGCTCTTTTATGGACAATAGCGCCTGGAGTGGGGTACACATGCAGGTACAAGCTTCCCACAGCAGCTGTCAGCAGCAGTCGCCAGAGCGGCTACCTGCGAGTGGGTCCAGGACTTGAGGGAAGCTTCACAGTGAGACAAGAAAAGTCCCCTCCGTCTTGGTCCTAGCATCGATGGTTTCGTGTGACCAGGGAATGCTCTTCCATCATAAATGCACATTCTTTTTCATCATCATGATGCCTCTTTAGTTTTTAAAAAATTGTATTTCCAAGCTGGTCCGCCGTCTAAGGAGTATCCTTGGAGTGGTACCTTTTTTTTTCTCTTCTTCCGTTGGTGCAACCTTTGCATCGAAGCGCTACACAAAACAACTTGCTGACGACATGGCTTGGTGCCGTGAAAGGCATCCTGCAAAATCGAAGCGCATAATGGGGCGAAAAAGGGTTGCGTCATAATGAATATAAACAGACGAATGGGAAACAAAAGACCCTAGAAGTATGTAATATTACATACCTACCCAGGTCCCCTTTTTCTTTAGACGAAACAGCTATTACAATGCCGTGCACGTGTAAGATGATGCAGGGCCATTATTACATCATTTTGTGTCGTTTGATGAGCCCCCGTTTGCATTGAGCTCTCAAAGCGACAAACGGTGAGAACAAGGTCTCTCATTTCCCAAACTTACTGTGAAATGAGCACAATCAGCTTCTTCCATTTAATTTTTTTTCCATGATCAATAAATGTATGTTCAAAAGTTTTAAAATGCCACAAAAAAAGGCATCAAATCCATGTTCGGCGTTGTACAAATACATTCAGGGTAGCTTGGATGACGAACATTCCTCACTCGTGATGAAAACGGACTTTAAAAATCAAGTCATGAGCAGCTCGTTTGTAGTCTGCCACCTTTTATCATCTATGTACATAGATCCGGAATGCACGACAAGTGCTCATTTCCTTGGCTCCTTCCCAGACAAATGAAAAGTGTGGTTGCAGACTCTTCAAAAAAACGTGCTTTCCAAAAAGAGTGATTTTCACGTGATAAAAGTCGCGTCCAAAAAGTAATAATCGCGCGTCCCACTTTGATAGTCGGAATAGCAGACGCGATGCCAATTTTCAGCCGAGAGTGTCTAAAAACACTGCTAATTATGTATTGCTCTTTCCCATTCAAATTGAAAATGTTTGCAACGCGCTTCCCTTTTTGGGTTTTACGTAACTCTTGACAGCTTGGGATCTTATTTTATTCCCTCGCTCTCCCCTCTCTTCAAAAAATACTTTTCTTTTTTTCTTCTTTTACTTTTTTTTTCCGCATAGTCTTCCTCTTTTCTCATTGGAAAAAAAACGAAAGGATTCATCATGGCTACACGCAAGAGAACACGCGCTGCTGATCCTGCCGAGGAGGAGGAAGAGCTGGTAGCTCTTCCGAGCGAAAGCGATTCGGAAGAGGAAGAAGAGTGCGTCTTCAATTGAGTCTGTCGTCTTTCTTTATGGCTAACATGGACAGGTATGTGTCCACGGACAATGGCGGCAGCGATGAGGATGACGACGACGATGGGGAAGATGAGGAGGAGCAGGATGATGACGAGGAGGACGACGAAGAAGAGGGAGATGCCGATGAGACGGGTGACAAGACAGATAAGGTCAACGGCAAGGAAGACGGTATGTATTTGTTTTTGTACTATTCTTGCGCACGTATGCTGATCCGATAGCCCCTCCTGCGAAGCGACAAAAGGTCGTGCCGGCTGATGATAAGGCTGCCGAGGCTGAGGGGAAGGATGCTGACGAGAAGGAGGAAGACGCCAAGGAAACGGCGGCTCCAAAGAAGGTTGCGGTGGAGGGTGCTGAAAAGGATGAGGAATAGAGTTCCCGAGGCAAGACAGCAGCCGAAGCTGCAGACGCCTCTGCAAGACTTGGAGACGGCGGACCTGTGCAGGCGTGCTCGACAGTGGCTTCGTAATGTACTATAGTAATGCAAAATATGTAGGAAATGATACTGTATAACGGAAGGTAATATATTGTCTTGCACTGTGTGGAGCTTATTACATCTTATCGCGATAAGCTAATTCCAAAAAAAAAAAAAAGAATCGAAGAATTGAAAGACAACAGACATTGACAATGGCAACAACAGGCGCAGCAGGCATGTCGTTTATCAAGGACATGGCATCGAGTGGTAGGTATTGAAAGGGGAAAAAAGAGAGAGAGAAAAGGAAAGAAGGGAAAAGCTAAGAAAAAGCCCGACCGAAACGTGAAGAGGCAGTGTCAAAGCTGAAGAAATTTTTGGCCATCAAGTATGGCAGCAAGCGAGCACAGCCTCTCGTGTTTTCAGACGCACAAAAGATATGGGCAGGCTTGTTTTACGCCGTGTGGATGGCCGACCGGCCGAGGGTGCAGCAGCAGCTCTGCGATGAGCTGGCACGTCTCCCCCATGACGTCAAGCTGCCAGACGCGGCCATGGCGGCATGGTACAAGGCCTTTTGGGCGACCATGGCATCGAAATGGACGCGGGATATTGATGTTCTGCGCATGGAAAAGTTTATGCTTCTCGTGCGACGTGTGTTGGCGGCACAGCTCGCCTGGATGGCCGGTGGGGACGGCAAGGACCCCACGCCCAACGCAGACGCCGAGGCCCTGGGGCTCGCCCTCTTGGCCGAATGGCCCTTCAACCACGACGAGGAGGTGGCCCTCGAGACGGAGGAAAGGGAAGAGGCAGACACAGAAAGCGAGACCGAGACGGCACGGCCGCGGAAGCGGGCGCGGAAAACGGTGCGGAGACCCGTGCCGACGCTGCCCATCCCCGTGGGCCTCACACTGCATGTATGCGATATTTGGGTGGATGAGGCAGAAAAACTTGCGCTCTGGACCTCGAGGGCGCCGCTCGCGTCGTTCAAGGGCACCCTCCTCTACCGCATACACGCTCTTGTCGAGAAACTAGCCAGGCTGACGACGGCACCGGCTATACGGCAACGCGCCAAAGACGCCTTGGAAGACGATCGCCTTCCTTGGAACGAACCACTAGAACAAGAAAACACCCCCACTGAAGACGAATGGCATGGCTTTACATAATGAATATACTTTTTGATCTACGATTTCTTTTCCAACAGGCCCAATGCCTCCGCGGCGCACTCGGCCACCGCCGGCTCCTTGCTCTTGGCGCACTGCTCCAAAACCGCCACGCCACCCTTGGCCTGGAGCGCCTCCCGAGCCCTCTGCACGAGCGCGGCATCCTCGAGCGTCATCATGTTGTACACACACACCACGCCACGGTGGCTAAGGTTCTCCCGCGCATCCGCACACAGCGACAACACGGCCTTGACGCCATGGCCCGTGCCCAAGAAAGACTGCACCGGCACCGGGAAGCTCAAAAGCGACGCCAACGCGCCACCGGCAGCTGCGCGTGTGGGCTCGTCGTCGGCATCGGCCATGGCCGACAAGATGACCATGCGCTCCTTGGCGGCAGACGAGCCGTCGGCATAGAGCACGATGCCAGGAGGACCCTGCACCAGGTTGCACACCAGCTCAACGGCGGCCCGCGCAAGACGCGTGTGGGGCGAAAGAATCCACGGATCGACCTGCTCCCAGGCGGTGGCCACGATGGCCGAGCGCACGTCGTCGTTCGTCGACGCCAGGTTTGTCAGCGCCAGCAAGGCCTCGAAGCACGGCAGCAGGTCGGGGGACTCATCTCGCACCAAGAGCGAGGCCAGCGGCGGCACGGCCGAGAGGACCGGGACGGCACTGAAGGCCATGCCGGGATGCACCGAAATGAGGATGCGCGCCAGGGCATGCGCTGGCACGCGGGGGATCTTGGCCGAGGCATCCACCAGCAGCCTGATGGCGCCCATTTGGGCAAGCGGGCCGCGCACACGCGGCGCGGCCGCAAGGGCAAAGAAAATGTCGACAATGACGGCCAGGCCGCCGACAGAGGCCTTTTTGGCCAGCTGCACGAGCGGGGGCACGGCCTGCGCAGCATAGACCAGCGCGCAGCGGGCAGCGACGTGCTCGCCGTCGTCAAAGTCGACGGCGGGGACAGGGAGCTTGCCCTGGGCATTGGCGTAGGAACGCAGCTCGGCGACCTTTTGCTGCTCGTCCGAGAGCGGTGGGCGGGAGCGCACGAGGCTGGCAAGGATGCTGAGCACGGCATAGGCCGTGGACGGCCGGAGATGCGTCTGGGGCAGGGTCCTGACGAGCCGGGACAGCAGCGCGGCATCGTGGACAATGCGTTCCTTGACGGCAGGCTGCACGGAGACGTAGGCCAGGCCCTCGACCGCGCACTCGACGAGGTAGTTGTCGCACCCGGGGTCCGCGAGCAGCTGCGCGAAGATGCCGACGAGGTAGTCAACGGTGGCAGCCACGGGCTCGACGCGGGTCTGGGCCGGCGGCAGCGAGGCCTGTCCGGGGGAGGAATTAACAGGCGTCCGGGGAGGGGGGACAGGGCCGACTGACCTTTACTTTGGCGAGGACCACGGCTGCAAGGGCCTGGACGCGCTTGGAATGCAGCCGCATGGAAATGGAGCCTTCGCCGAGATGGCCGTCGGGATTGGCGGCGTGCATGGTGGCGACGGCCTCGTCCGGGTCCTGGCCGACGACGTCCTCGAGCCAGCCGACGCAGTACTTTTGCACAGCCGCACGGCAGGCCTCGCCAGCAAGACAGGCCGCATTGAGCATCTCGAGACAGGCCGTTTCGACCTTGCGGCTCTTCCAGGTGCGCTGCATCAGCGGCCCCAGGCTGGGCAGGAAGCCCTCGGCCAGGAACAGCTGCGTCATCTGCGCCGCCGCAAGGGGGAACACGGCCGTGGCCGCGCAGAAGACGAGGATGTAGTCGTCGTACGTGCCGCGAAGCACCCGTCCGCGCAGAAACTCCGACAGCTGGGCAGCGCCACGGTCGCCCGCGGCCGCGAGGAAGGCGGCGACGGCGAGCGTGGCGTGCGCGCGCACGGCGTCGGGCTGGCGCATGTCCAGATAGCCAAGCAGCGTGTCGAGGCAGTCCGCATCCACAATGGCGCAAAGCGCCTCTTGGGCGTCCTTTTCGGGATGGTGGAAAAGCCGAGTCAGCTGGTCGAGCAGGCCGCTGGTGGCGTCGTCGTCCTTGCCGCCCTCCATGAGCGCCGCAAAGACGAGCTGGGCCTGGTCGACGGGCGCGAGCGAGTCGGAAATCATGGCGAAACAGATCCTGCCTGGCGAGCCCTAGTCCTAGGGCGAGTCTAGAGAGTCCTAGATGCGGGGGCACCTGCCGCTTACAGAAGGCCCCAGCCAGCACGCCTGCTTAGTACGCAGCCGCCCAAAAGGGCATCTGCACTCGCTCAAAAAAAGCCCGGCCCGTCTGACTCAGCATGGACCGCATCGACGCCTCGGCACACTACGAGGCCGCCGCCGCCGACACGCCGGCGCTGCTGACCATCGTCGTCGACACCAACCCGCGCGCCTGGGCCGCCCTCGCCCCCACCCTGCCCCTCACAAAGGCCCTCGCCAATCTCGTCGTCTTTGCCAATGCCCACCTCGCGCTCTCCTCCACCAATCAGATCGCCGTGCTCGCTGCGCACGTGCGCCGGGCCGTGTGGCTGTACCCCCGCACCGGTGGCGCAGCGCCCGATGCTCCGCCCGCCGCCGGCAACAAGTTCCCGCAGTTCCGCGAGATCGAGGCCCACGTCGTGGCTGCCGCCGACGCCCTGCTCGCCGACACCACTCCCGACGACCTGCAGAGCCCGTCAACGCTGCTGGCCGGCGCCCTGACACTGGCCCTGGCCCACGCCAATCGCGCGGCACGGGCCCTGGGTGCCGCCGACGCCGTGGACGGCCCCGGACGGGACGCTGCCGCCGCGCCGCGGGCCCTGGACGCGCGCATCTTTGTGCTGTCCGTCTCGGACGCCGCGCCGGAGCAGTACATCCCCACCATGAACGCCGTCTTTGCGGCGGCGCACGCCGGCGTGCCGATTGACGTGCTGGCGCTGCGTGGTGCGTCGACGTTTCTGCAGCAGGCCGTCCACAGCACGCGGGGCACCTTTTTGGCGCCGCCAGACGATGATGGCGGCCTTTCTGTGCAGGGACTGCTGTCGTATCTGATGCTGGGCTTTTCGGGGGCGTCCCGGCAGGTGGCCGCCGCGCTGGTGGCGCCGTCGGCAGACGCGGTGGACTTCCGCGCGGCGTGTTTCTGCCACCGAAGGGTCATTGATATTGGCTTTGTCTGCAGCGTCTGTCTCTCGGTCTTTTGCGAGGCGCCTGCAGCCGCAGCGCCGTGTCCTACCTGTGGCTCCCTCCTGCGGCTCGGAGACTACGGCGCCCCTGCGGCCGTTGTGCCGAGGAAGAAGAAGAAGAAGAAGGTGTAGAGCGGCCTTTATCTAAATATATATACTTCATAGCCCCATGTATTAAAAAAATCTTCATTATCACCATTACCATGCCCACGGCCATTGTCACCGGCGCTGCGGACGGCCTCGGAAAGGCCCTGGCCATTGCCTTTTGCCAAAAAGACTGGCGCGTCATTGCCGTGGACAGCCATGCCGCCGCCCTCGACCGTCTCTGCCAGGAGCACCCCGCCATCCTCCCCTTCCCTGCCGACATCACCTCCGAGACCGACATTGACAGACTCATGAGTGCAAGCTCGGACGCCACGGCCCTCGTGAACAGTGCTGCTCTCATGGACACTTTTGATGGTGCCGCCGAGCAGGACCCCTCCCGCTGGGCCACCATCATGGCCACCAACGTCACAGCCCCCTTCCTCCTCTCCCGGCGCATCATCCAGGCTGCCCTCGCCGCCAACAGGCCCTGCTCCATCATCAACATCTCCTCCATTGCGGGCCGTCGTGGCGGCGCTGCCGGCGTGGCCTACACCACCAGCAAATGGGCTGTCCTCGGCCTCACCAAGAGCACGGCCACGGCCTATGCCCGCCAGGGCATCCGCTGCAACGCAATCTGTCCCGGGGGTATGAACATCCACCTGGACGGCGCCGACTACAGCGCCATGGGTGTCATGTTCCCGACCGTCATGGCCCTCCACGCACTGTCTCCTGGCCTTGCCGAAGTCTCTCGACTCGCCCAGCTCGCCGTCTTTCTCTGCAGCGCCGATGCCGTCGACATCAACGGCGCCGTCATCGACGCCGACTGCGGCTGGGGGGCTGCTTGAATGATTTTATTTCGTGGAATATGTATGGTTTACTTGATCTCAAATAGCATCTTAATAAACGCCGTCAAATGATCCAGCGTCTGGCCCGTCGTCTGCACCACCTGCATCCCCACACTCTGAAACGAGCGGGCCACCCCCTCCGTCGCCTCCATCGTCACGCCACTCGCCGTCGTATAGTCTATACGCACGCGTGTCTGTGCCATGGTGCTCCGTGGCGGCGCTGGGAACGTCAGCCGGAAGCGGTGGCGTAGATACTTGGCCACCGCCACCTGGGGGGTGTCGTCAATGATGCCGTCCCGGGCACGCACGTCCAGCAGGGCCTTGATGGAGTTCTGGTAGGGAAACTTGAGGTCCAGTCCAAATACAGCCCCCAGCGGCTGCCCCATGGCCAGAAACGCTGCTACGGCCACCGTCAGGCCCTGGCCCACGCCCGCCAAATACACGCTCGTATAGGGCATGCGGCTCTCCTTGCAGATATAGTCTACAATGTCCATGACGCCCTGCACAGCATGCAGAAAGTCCACAGGCACCAGGGAACAGCCCAAAAAGTCCGTGTGTGCCACATCCAGCTCGCTGTACCACGGGGTGGCTGCCGTGTCCTCTCTCGTGGCGTCCCGCATCGACTCGGGAAAGATAAACCGCCACGACGGCCGAGCATTGGCCACAGAGAGGTTCAGCTTCGTGTGGACACAGCGGGGCATCTTGAAATGCACTTTCGGGGTCATCTCCGGCGAGTAGAGATATACAAAAAGGCGTTGGGCCGGCTGCGCCACCTCTGTCTGCACTCGGAACCGCATCTCTGGGAAGCGGAAGGGCACGTAAATGTCCTTGATGGCCACATCGGCAGCACCGCGTGGCATCTCCCGGATCCGCAGCTTCAGCAGCTGCTGGTAGCCGGCCAGATGGTCGCCATTTCCAGTCGCATGCAGGCCGTCAATGGACGCAAAGAAACGATGCAACGGCTGCTGCATGGAGATGCAGTGCTCGCCGTCGACCAGAGCCTCGTCAAAGTCCACGCCAAGGTTTGCCATGGTTCTGCTCTTCCAAAACAACAAGCTGCGTTTGCGTTTGGTAAATAAACAACGCCTGTCCTAGGACATTCACCAAATATAAGACCCCCCCTCTATTCCTCTCTCTTTTCTTGTAGGCTTTGATAGCAAGCATGGAGCGACTGCCCTATCCAACTACCGTCTGCTACGGCCCTGGCGGCGAGCACTCCTCCCACGCCTCGCAGCTGCACACCATTGCCTCTTTGGCATACACCCCAGACACGTGGGAGTGCGAGGTCCCTGACCATGCCTCCCTCGGACCCCTCTCCGTCGCCATCGAATGGCAGTTCCTCGTGGACCCAGCGTCCTCTCCCTTTGGAGACGTCGTTGCTGACCACAAGAACCCCCCCTACATCTTCCACATTGCCAAACAGCTCACCAAAATGGGCCTCCTAGCTGCCACGGGTCCCGAAGCCGACCGTGCCCTCCTGGACCACGACTACGGCCGCTGCCGCTTCCCCTCTGTCAACCTCGACCGCCCCCGCCACGAGGCCTTTGCCCAGTTCTACCTGGCCTCTGCCCACCACACCGTCCAGGACGACGCCCCCTGGCAGCCCGCCACCATCCAGACACCCCCCGTCCCAGTCGATCGTCTCCCCCAAGTCGTCCACGTCTTTGACGGCCTCCTCAAGACCTTCCGCATCAAGACGGACGCCTCCTGTGGCCTCCGTGTCCTCGTTGCCCACGAACCCAGCGGCTTTCCTCTCCACTGGCTCCGCACCACGGCCTCCCTCTGCTGGGCCATTGCACCCCTCATGGATGCCTTCCACCCCACCCATCGCGGCCCCTGTCTCCCCCACGCCCAGAGCATGCGCTTCTTCTCACAGGCTGCCCTCGACGGCCTCACCCTCGCCATCGACGGCGACGCAGACGACCCCTGTCTCCACGGCGTCCGGTCCCTGCCCCCTGTGCCCTTTCCCGGCACCCGTGGCCATCGACGCTCGAGACTGCACATCCATCGGCCCATAACAGGCTACTCGCACGGCCCCCAGCCCCGCGAGCACCGCGTGCGTCTCCCCGACCGCGCTCCGCCTCTTCCCATGGTCGAAGATGTCCTCGAGGCCGAGGACTTTGCCGTTGACTGCGTCTCGGACCCCCGCATGTGCTGGCGCGGCGTCCTCCGCTTCCAGGCGTGCCCCTCCATCGAGTCTGTCCTCCGTGCCCTCCGCTCCTCGGCTCGCTGCAACTACAACTTTGACAATCTGCGTTTCCAGGCTCGTTCGCGCCCTTTTCGGCCCCGTGCCATTGAGTTCTGCCAGCACGGTGGCACCACAAACACGGCCGAAATGGCCGCCTGGGTCCGTGTCTGTGCTGCCATCGTCGACCAGGCTCGTCCAGAGCACCATGCCACGGGCCGTTGTCTTGACAATCGACGGGCCCTCGTAGTCGCTGCTAGAGCCATCTCCGGTAGCCTTCACATTGCCGACTACGACGCCTACGACCTCATTGCCGACCTTGGCCTGGTCCGCGAGGCCAGCATGTACCTTGGTCTATGTGCGTGGCCTGGCACTGCGGCCGCTGCCCCCTGCAGGCCTTCGTGGGACCAGCGGACTAGGCGTTATGCCAGCCAGCTTTGGGACAGAGGCACGGCTCTCGCCCATTCGGCCACACAACACCTCTCTTCACAGTCGTTGCCAGTGAGCAAGACCCGCGCAGACACCCGTCGTCTTGCCCCGCGTCCGCTGTGGTCCATGGCGAAGCGTGCCTTTTCCCGTCGACTTGAGCTGCCGTCTGTTGATTCCGAGTAGTTGTAAATATATTATAGTACATCTCCATCCGTAGTCTCGCCCTCATCCTCATCATCTGCCTCCTCGGCCGCGTCCTTTTCCTTTTCTTCTTTTTCCTCCTTTTCTCCCTTTTCTTCTTCAGGCTCCTCCTCGTCCTCGTCCACCTTCACCTCTGTCCCTGCTTCTACCTCTGCCTCTTCCTCAGCTTCTGCCTCCTCCTCTTGCTCTGCCTCCTGGCCCACCCCTGGCTCAGCACCCTGCTCTTCTTGCTCCCCCTTCGGCCCTGCCTCGTCTGGCTCAGGCACACTCTTCCTCCGCTTCACCATCGGGCTCGCCTTCTTCACTGCAGCCACCTGCTCCGCCTTGCGCAGCACATCGGCTCGCCGCACCAACGTCCGCTTCTTCCCTGCCTCTGCCGGCGGATCCCCCCGCAGCACAAACACCGCCATCATCTCCTGTCGGCTCCTCTGTACTGCGTCCTCCTCCACCTCCTTGTACAGCATGCAATACGCATCTTCTACCAGATCGTCAATGCCCCCATACTTGGCCTGCGTCCGGTTCAGCTTCTTCATCTCCATCACCTCCTGCAACGCCCCCATGGCCCGTGCCGCCACGGCCCCTTCCTCCACCTCCCCTCCCACTAGCGTCTCGATCCTCCCCGTCGCCGCCTCAAAATCATCAACAAACACCTGCCGCAACGCCTCCGCCGACCCGGGAATCCTATAGTGCTGCCGCACCAGCTGGATGTACGCCACCACCGAGTCCTGCCAGAGCTGCCCAAACTCGTAAAAGTCTGCACTTCGCTTGTGAATTCGCCGCAAAACGGCCTCCAAATTCATCCGGTCTTGCATCGCCACCAGCAGTCCCGTCATGTACCGCAAATACCGGCTCGTGTACACATGGTGTCGCCCAGGCCGCTCCGCCACACACTTCCACACACTCATCACCATTGTCTTGGTAAACATGGTCTCCCGCAACAGCGAAAACGCCTTCTCCGCCTCTTGTCTCTCTTCTCCATCCCAGTACAGTCTCGCCTGCCGAATCACAATCCGATGCTGCCAATTCGACCGATCCAGATCCCGCAGCTGCTGAAACACCCCCAGAATATACCCCCTCCACGTCGTCTCCTCCACCTCGAAATACGTCCCAAGATACCCCCTGGCCTCCTCCTCCCCATACCCATACCCCTCCACCAGCTTGCTCACAATGCTCGCCATCTTGTACCTCGGCTCCAAGATCGGATCACTATTCCTCGGACGAGCCACCCGTCCTGCCGCCTCTACCGACCGTTCCAGCGTCGCCAAAAGCTTCTCCAGCGTTACCTCGTGCTTCTGGAACAGCTTCCAGTAACACTTGGACAGCATATACCACGCCTTCCACTGCAGCGCTTCGCTGCTCTGCCCGGCTGTCGCTTTGCGAAAAAGCTTTGCCGCAAACCGCCACACTGCCTCTGCCGACAATCCCCGCTGCTGCTGGCTCGCCGCTTCTGACTCGGACACAATCCATCGCTCCTCGCTCAGAGAAAAAGCCTCCATTCCAAAAGGCTCCCGGCTGCTGGCATATAGCCGCAGGCCAAACTCATAGTAAAAGGCACCCTCCAGCGTCCCGCACGCCCCGTACGACAACGCCAGACTATATGCATGAATGGCCGCCTTTTCCAGCCTCACAAGCTCGCTGCGGTCTTTATTCATCTTGTCGGCAGACCACAAAACAGCTTCATCCAGCTCGAAATCATAGCTCTCGCCTAAATGGTACCACGCCTCCCACTGGGTTGGCGTCTCCTGCAGCTGCTGCCGTAGATACTGCGCACCGATTCGCAAATCATCCGTGGCCCCAGGCAGCGGCCGACGGTTCAGCTCCACGGCCTTGAACTTGGCCAGTGCAATCATCCCCAGCAGATAATACCATCCATTTTCTGCCAGTCCATCACCACACTGCGCATCCACAGTATCAATACTGAGCTCGCCTGCCCATGCCTTGTACAGATGCAATGGCTCCACCTCCCGCTTCAGATAGTCTGCAATATACCGCATATTCAGCGTCATCTGTGGCGTCGACTTGCTCGTCACCTGGCAAAGTGCCCTCTGCACATGCTCAATCGTCAGCTTGATATTCGACCGCAGAATCTCTCGCCACGAAATATCCCGCACAAGGTCAATCACCTTGGGCACAAGCGTCAGCGCCACCTTGCGCTCCAGCCGGCTCGACGTGCATCCATGGTCGCGCAGGTCCTCGCCGAGATGGAGCCCATGCAGGTCAAAGAGCACCTGCGATACGGCCGCATCCGAGCCAAGCTCCTTCTGTGAAAAATGCAAAAACACCTTGCCATCCACGCCACAGAACCTCCGGAGCCCAATCGAGGTGTGGACGGCCCCGAGAAACTCGTGCAGACGCGTCGACTGCTTCGCCTTGAGCAGACTATACTGCAGAATCCACCCATACACCTGCATCTCTTGCAGCCGGACCTGCACGGGGCTCGGCGGCGCCTGTCCGCAACGGGAAGCATCGTCATAAAGAGACGTCAGGTGGAGAAGACTGTTTAGCCGTGTCACCATTTGGATGCACCACGTCATGCGCTCATCGTCAAAGACGCTGTAGACATCACTGCCATCCTTTAGCAGCGCCACTGCCTCCTTCATGGTGGCATGCAGCTGTGCCAGCACGTCCAACCCTTGCCCCTTTTCTAGAATGCCCATCATGTGGTAGAGACACGCTAGCTCCCTTGTCGCATAGTCAATCTCCTTGTAAGCATCACGCAGGCGTCGCCACAGAGCCAGCTGTATGGCATTGCTGCTCTTTTGCACAAATGAGACTAGGGACGCATCTGCAGAGCCCTCCAGCACTGGCTCGAGACGCTCTATCACATCCACACCACTATGAGCCTGCAGAGAGAGAAAAAAGTCCCGCGTGGCAAGCCGCAGAATCTCTTCATCTGCCGCCTTCATGCTCATCACCGGCATGGCCTCATTGTTCGCCAGCGTAATCTCTCCATCGACTTCATTGCGCAGACTCGACCACAGCGCAAGAATATATTGCCGTGTCGTACCGGGGAGGAACATGGTGGCGTATGCAGACGCCCATAGAAGACGGGTATCGAGATGGCGATCGCGTGGCTGCCCGCCCCGGACATCGATCCAGTACCAGATGGCGTGCTCCAAGTGGGCTTTGGAGTCTTCAAACTGCTCGACAAGTAGTTCTAGAACAATTTGGGCCGTTTCGGGATCTGAGCCAACTCGACGCACGTCCTCTTCGAAGGCTGACATGACGTTGAGAATGGCTTCTTTCAGTGGGGGAGACCATTTCCTAGTTTGATACCTTTGGAAGAGATGCTTCAGCCAAGCCATGGCCAGGTCGCCAACAGGCAGCTCGAGCTCATTCATAGTCTCGACAAACGCAAAAATGTCCTCGTTAAATAAAAGGCCCTCTGAACAGTCTCGTTTTGTGCGCAGCAGTCCAAGAAGCGAATCAAGAGGCACCCGTTCCGGCGCCTTGAACTTTTTCTCCATGAGCAAAGCCTCTAATGGTTCCCATGCATCTATTTTGGCAGAGTGGACACGGTCAATGGAGGAACCATCCATCTGACAGACGCGAATCATCTCGTCAAGACACGCCCTCGTCCCATCGTCCAGCACATCTTCCACCTCATTCTTTAACAGTGAGAAGACAAGCTCATCAGAAGATTGCAGCTCCACCACCTCCTTGGCAATGTCAGGACTTACATCGTCGTCTGCTGTCTCTCGTCGACGGATTCTCTTGCTGCGTTTCGGGTCAACATCTTCAAACCCTGCCCCAGATGACCTCCGCTTCGCATCTTCCCTGGGCACTGGCTTGTCGACCTCCATTTCATCGGCATTTGGGCCCTTTAATCGTACACCCTGTCCCGATATGCCCTTGTCTTTAGCCCAAGCTACGAGAGCCTCGCCAAGAGAGGCCCAATTGGCCTTGTCAAAGGCAATGACACAGTCCTCTCTGGCCCTTTTGCTTTTAACAGGCGCCTCCGCAACAGCCATCCATGGAATCGGGTCCATAAAGGCCTCCAGATGGCTGCCCATGCCCCTTTTGAATGGCTTCATAATGGGATGCGTCAAGGCAGTTCCGTCATCCATTGCCGTGAGCATCTGCCACAGCTGGGCACCAGCAAAGCCCTCGGCCAATGACGGTGGCTCTACCTCCTCTACGGCAGGGTCATCGTCCAATTCAATGGCTGCTTCGAGACAAAACCGTTCGATGCGCGAGCTGCCAATAAACGCTGCTGCACGGCCTGTTCTGCGCCACAGCTCTGCATCAGACGGGTCACGGTCCAGAGCAGCTGCATATGCATCCACTGCCTCGCTAATGGATGGCTCTGTCGTCCCGTGGCGAGCATAGTCCAGCAAAAACTGCCCATAATTCTTGTAGGCCAAGTAATACGCCTGCGACAGCCCCGGCACGTCTTTGATTTCCTTGTCTCCACGCTCCACACGCTCGTAGTCGGTAGCAGCTTCACTGTACTGGAAGATTTCACTGGAAAATAAAGCTTTATAGGCTTCTTTTGCTTCTTTCAAAAGGCCTTTTGCGTGGTATTTGAGAGCTTTTTGGTACAGTTTTAAGCTCCGATCAATTTCTACCCTTCGGAGAGCCTCCACCTCGTCCTCGGAATGGTCCTCAGCCTCTACATTGATTGCTGTAAACGGCATTCTCCTTGATCAATACTTTCACTCGTCACGACGCGCCGGCTCTTTGTACCATCACGTGATGCGTGAAGGTGAGGCAGCACGTCTCACCAGACTCAGAGTCTATTCTTCTTTTCAAAGTCAATTTATATATGAAAATGTCCTTTATGTATTCAATAGAGCTGTGAAATAATAGAGCTATGGCGCCCTCTTTGTCATTATACGAAGTCGCTTGTAGAGAATATACTCCTTTGCACGGGCCATCTCGCTCTCGTAAATCCTCGTCACTTTGACGCTGCGAAATGGAACGGCCTTCATCCCCTTCTTTTTTTTCTCTTCTTCGAGGTGTAAAAGATAGTCCTTGTAGTCCTTGTAGTCCTGGCACTCGAGACAGATGAGGCACTGTGGGACAACCACGGCATTAGGGAGGGGGAAGCACTCCGGACAACGCTGCTGGCACTCTTCACATGGAAGCACTGCCACGCCCTTGAGTATACCCATTTGTATTCAAATTCGACTTTTCAAAATGATGAAGTAGGAGGGAGATGGCAGAGAGATAAACAAGAAAGAACGCAGTTTGCCTAGACGACCAAAAAAAGAGAGAAATGATAGATAAAAGAAGGGACAAAGGAAAGAAGAAAATGTACAAACAGACGCCATGATGAAATCTACTCGTATTCTTATTTCTGCCTTTGTCCTATTTGCCCTATCCTTCACCGTCTCCTTTAGTCTGAGCGTCGTTCTTTTGGCCACAATGGACGCAGTTATCCGTAGTGACTTTGACGTGTACAGCTGGATCTCACCAGATGCATGGGTCCGATGGGGCATGGAGCTGACAGACGAGATTGCCAAGGCCCTCTTGCCCGAGTGGGATGCACCCGACTTGAACTATCTTTGGGGCGTGACTTCAGCCGATCGGTCCATCTACCTCCAATATCCCGTCTTTGGGGCTATCATGGTGCCCCTCATCAGCACCATTGTATTTTTTCTAATGCTGATTGTGCGTGTATACTATGTAGAGAAGAGCATCATGTCTCTGTGTGCCATGGGGGGGCCGAGCACGCCGCCAGAGACGCCAGAGCCGCCAGAGTCGCCACTAAACACGCCTCCTGTGGATAAAGACATGGTACATACGCTTCCAGTAGAGACGACGCCCAGCAGGGACATTGCAGAGCCCCGTCCCGAGGTCGTTTCAACTTCGGAGAAGGTGTCAAAGGAAAAGAAACAAAAAAAGAGCAAAAAGAGTAAACATTGCTAGATAGTATTGTCATGAATATACACTATATCGCCGTCAATGCACCGCTATTCAAGAGAATTGTCCTGTGCATAATTCGCCACCCATGCCTTTGCATTTGTCTCAAACTTTTTATATTCGTCATTGAATTCTTTGGCAATATCCGCTTCCAATGGGTCATCAGGCAGAGGCAGGACCAGAATATTAAACAGATTCTCCATAACCGATGGGAGGGTTATCGATGGCTTCCAGTTATCCACTTTCAAGATGTCCATGCAAATATCGCCTCCATCCGTCTGGACATTTGGATGGTAAATCTTTGTTTGAAACTTGACAATGGGAGCTATATAGGGAAAAACTTGTTCGTCTTTTTTGAAGCAGATGGAGACCTTGTAGCGGCCGCCCTTGTAGACAGACTCTTCAGGTGCATTAAAGGAGACTATCCATTTCGACATGTTTTCGTCGTCATAATCGACCTTTAGCTTTGCCTGACTATCTTCATACTGCTGCTTCAATAATTTAAGATCCTATCTATGAGACTCTTTACCTCTTATAATGAAATACGCACCCTCATCATGCGCTTTATCTGGAGCTCGACCATTGTGATGAAACTGAACAAATAGACTCCTGCTCTCAGCACCTATTTGTATGCGTGCAAGGCCCCACTGTAATAAACGGGTCTACCCGCCAGCACGAAAGCGTAACGGACCACATAGGCCTTACTAAGAGTGACGCCCATAATCGAGGTCAGAGCTATTATTATGGCGTCTCCTGAAAAGGTCTACGAAGAGATCCGGTCCAATGCGGATGCGGCCAATTGGGTCCTGCTTAACGACAAAAAGGAGTACGTGGCCCACGGCGACGGCGGCCTCGTCGAATTGGCCTCGAAGCTGCAGAATACAGAGGTCCAATACGCCTATGCACGTGTAGAATACAACAATGACTCCGAGTCGACGCGTGTCAAGTTTGTCTTTATTGTATGGCTCGGTGTCGACTCGCGGGTGATGGTACGTGCCCGTGTCAATGGCAATGTCGACGATGTGAAGCGTTTATTTTCGCACCACAGCATTGAAATCCGCACCAGCGATCTCTCCGACCTCAACGAAGACGCCGTCGTCAAGCTGCTGAGAAAGGCTGGTGGTGCCGACTATAACGGTGGCCGTGGATAGAGTCTCTCTCATTTTCTTGGATAGGATACATAGCACGGTCATTTATGAAATACATTATTCTCTTGGTGCCAGCAAGGACAACCCCTTCTCAATTCAAGTCTCAAAGAGGCCTATGATTGCATGGGACGGGCGATACGGACTGATCTCCAAAACCACCTCCCTTCTTCCAAGGTCAAGTGTCCTCGAAAAGAGGGAGATCAGACCCCACTGCATGTTGGATAAAGACACTAAAGAAAGACACGAAAAAGGAAAAGGCCTTCGTCAATGGTCCAATAAAAATTCACACGCGTTGTTCATTAAAAATAAATGGTAAAAAATATGCTATGTATCTAGCTGAAGATCAACTGTGATGTGCACTTCGATGTGCATCAGTCGAGTGACCCTCCCATGCATTCGTGCCTAGCGGCGATGCTATCGTCGTTGCATTCGACAACACCTCCAACGGTGGTGTCACTGCATTCCCCTTCTCAAGGTCGTTCCTTACTCGCTCCACGTCTTCTCGAATCTCCTCATAGCACCCCTCCTCATTCTCCGACACTGTCGAGGCAATCGGTGCCATCTTCTTCTTCCGGCTCGACCGACTCGCCCTGCTAGCCCGGCTGTTACGCCGTTCTGCCTTGGTTTCCAGGGCATACATCATCCCTTCCAATGGAGACTCATCGCCCTCGGAAACAACGGTTGTACCATCCACTGCCTTTGTAGACCGTGTCCGGGACCGACCAGATCCTTGCCCATTGCTCTTGCTTCGGCTTCTCGACCGAGAGCGTGTCCAGTTGGAAAACGAGTCAAAGAATGGCACGCCCCAGCTCCGTAGGAGAGGCACCAACATGGGCAGGTTGGATGTCACGACTGCAACAAATGTCTCACGAACAGCCCATGATCCAGCTTGCTGCGCACCTGTCACCGGGTTCGTCAAAATCAAGACACATCGAAGAATGCCGGCCATAGTGACAAAGACACCACCTGAAAAAATCACCATCAGCCCAACTTTTTTGCCAAATTTCAAATTAGCCTTCCATAGCATGGGAAGTGGAATTGATAAAAGATATATATCCGTAATGACATTGAGCACAACCGTCACAAAAATGTCAATTTTTGAAATAGCAGGCTGGCAGAAATCTATATTGTTTAGTAACGAGAAAAAAGGGCATGGCGGAATACATACTGCCGGGGTCAGGGTAGATTTGCCAATTCTTTTCAAAAGGATGGCATCCAAAGAGAATGGAAAAGAGGACAGCAATCCATGTGGTTGCTATCAAGATAAACCCAACATAAATACGTGGCTCGTAATCCAGACCCTTGGTCAATCGAAGGTAGAATGAGCACATGCTTGCCTTGAGAATCCATAAAAGAAATGTATAAGTTGACCAGCCGGCTACTTGCGTCTTGGATCCACCAACACGGAGCCGATATTCTTCGCTGTCAGGAGACAAAGCCTTTCGCTCTGCGTCTGTCATGCCATTATTGGCCAGGCCATGCCAGTAGGCACCAACGGAATAGGCCAAGGCCGTCTCAGCAGAATATGCAAAGGCGGCAGCAAGCATGAGATAGTCATCGGCCTTCCATGAACTTAAGCCACCAGTGCTGTATCTCGCATATAGACGGAAGAAAATAAAAAAGAGACCAACACCAAGAAGCGTGAAAGCTTCGGTTGTGAAACTATCAGCCATTGTGAAGCTGTATGGGTCCAGAAAAAAAAACCGCTGGGAGGGTAAGGAGTAAAAATGATGTTTATATGAAATAGCAAGCCACAATGTATATTTTTCTGTTTCAAACCGCAACCCTTGAATGTAGGTCCATGGTACAGCTACCGGCCATACTTTTGAGCAAGAAGAAATGATTGCGTCAAAGGGCTAATCCATTGGTCGATCTAGCGTCGGTAAACACTAGATCCTTTTACCATGAGGGATCAAAAAAAGAACAAAAGAAAGCATGAAAGTGGAGGCAAGAAAAAACAAAGCGAAAAAAAGAAAAAAAGAACAGCAGGGATTTCAACCAGGGAGCAAAAGCACAAGACAGAGACTTTCGCCCCTCATTTTTACAGAAAGAACAATGCGATGCATTACATGCTGGCTTGTGCCGTGTCCCGCTCGCCTCAGATCGGTATGAAGGTGAAGAGACTCGAGACATTGTTTTTTTGAGACAGCTAGATTCTTCATTAGCAAACATTCTATGCTTCTATTCTTTATTGTTCTCATGCAATTTAAATGAGCCAAGAGGGGGG
The DNA here is from genome assembly GCA_020002325.1 of Chrysosphaeria jannelii. Taxonomy (NCBI): domain Eukaryota; kingdom Fungi; phylum Ascomycota; class Sordariomycetes; order Ophiostomatales; family Ophiostomataceae; genus Chrysosphaeria; species Chrysosphaeria jannelii. The sequence continues at coordinate 122,645 of JAGKRY010000027.1, read as the reverse complement.
GTCAGGAGGCGAATGGAACGGAACGTTGCTTTAATGTATGTAAGAAATGAAAAAAACTTAATATTCAAGCTGCCCTTTCATAGGATAGTACAGATATGATGAATCAAACGCAAAAGACGCATGTTCCATTTAGCATAGCCAAGGGGGGGGAGGCCTATTGGTATGCGCATATGTACGCCACAGCCGGAGAAGTTGCCTTCAAACCTCGAAGGGACCGAGGACGAAGTAAGGGGGAATAAATGTCGAACAGGGAATGGCACGGCAAAACGCGGTCATTATTATCTCCAATGAATTGTAACACATTCTGTTGAATTTTCATTTTCTATATCTTGTAGTATGTACAATTTTTTTGTTGCCAGCTATGGAGATGCTGGTATTTAATTTTTACGAAAAATTTGGATAGTGCTACATACACAAATTTGACAGAGGTGTATTGTTTGCCACGAGAAATGCAAATGGGGCACGATTCCACGAGAGGATTCTTGGAAATGTAGAAAAAATGATGACAAAATGATAAGATCCTCCCGAGATTTTCAGGAAGTCGCCGTTTTTTTCTTTCTCTCTTCCAAGGGATCCTGGACTCAAGAAAAATGGCAGAGCGATTTTCTGTTGGAAATAAACATTTCCTTAATTTTTGTTACAAAAGATGATGTATTGGCACCATTTTTTGGCATTTTCTTTGGTTGACAGGGCGGTTTCACAAGCTCTCGATTGAGCTCAAAAGAAATAAAACGGTCAAGAAGGAAGCTAGGATCTTTGTAAAACATGGCCACCATAAACCTTCCACCAGTGGTTTTTATATTATGAACGAATGTAATCTCAAAAAGAAGAGCCTTCAACATGATTTTCAAAAGCCTGACAGGGTTAAAAATTCTCTCATGTTTCACGTACACACACCAATTGAATGGCATATTGAATGCAGTAATACACTTCGAGCGAAGCTGAGGGGGCATTGTGAACGAGTGAAATGCATGTCATGTCAAGCATGGCCATCCGGCCTTTACATTTGTAAACACCCGACCCGCCAATTCCGCCAAAATTTAACATATCCTTACCTTGTAAAATGAGGTATGAATACGAGTCAGAAGCACGCGGAGTAGTATTTTACCCGTGGCACGCGTTGACTCTCTATTTTTCCCGAAAATTGCCAAATGGCGCACTGCACACTTTTTTTTTTGAAAGATTGACTCATCGTTCTTGCCGACAATTTGTGCCGACATGAAACCACGCACCTCCAACATCATTCATGTGCCACAACTTGATGCAAGCTCTTTCTCGCTACTACCGTGATATTGGTAACTCCAGCTTGCAAGGGAGGGCTTCAAGCCCGCATTTTTCATCCCTTCCGTTGCAACCTTACCTCCTCATGTCTCATGGAGACCTTTGAAAAAAAGGAAATAAAAAGAAACCCCACCAATGATCGTCTCACTTTGCTCAGCATACCGGGATCTGGTTATGGCCCACGCAAAAACAAGTTGCCCCAATTGGGGATTATGCAGTAAATGAAACGTGGAAGAGAAAAATCGCAAAGAGAAAAATAAGGACCGTCTCTGTCAATCATGAAAAGAGGACGCTTTTTCTAGGCCCATCTTCAGCCTTAACGTAGCAAATATTTGACACCAAAAGGAGACATTCATTTTGAGGACACTTTGTCATTCATCTTTTTTTCATCTCTTCACTGCACAAACCATCTGTACATGTAATAATATTGTATCTGAATCGTCGACATGTCAGTTTCTGAAACACTCGATCTCGTCGTCGTAGGCGCAGGTATGCATCTCTTTCTTCACCCCTTTCCATTTATAGACCCAATTCTTAACACATAATTGGCATCTATACTGACCATTAGGCTGGTTCGGTCTCTCTGTGGCCAAAACCCATCGTCAATTACACAAAGATGCTTCTATTGCTATACTCGATACCACCGAGACGATAGGCGGTGTCTGGTCCGCCGAGCGTCTTTACCCAGGGCTCAAGACCAACAACCTACTGGGCACATTCGAATATCCTGACTTTCCCATGACACCAGCGACCTATGGCGTACAGCCAGGAGAGCACATCCCTGGTGCTGTTGTCCACAAATACCTTGTCGATTATGCTGAAACCTTTGGCATCACCTCCCTTTTCCGTAAAAATACAAAAGTTTTTTCTGCCGAACTGAATGAAAAGTCTGGATGGACCTTGACCATCCAGTCGGGCGATCAGACCTCTCTCTTGGGTGCCCGCAGACTGGTGATTGCCACTGGAATGACATCTCAACCCTTCCTCCCCCACTTTGCCGGCCAAGAGACATTTGGAAAGCCATTGTTCCATAGTCAAGACTTTCAAAAACATGCTTCTACCCTTGATTTTGCAAAGAAAGTTGCCATTTTCGGCGGCACCAAATCTGCTTGGGACATGGTATATGCATATGCCAGTCGTGGTGTTCAGGTAGAATGGATCATTCGATCAACAGGGCATGGCCCCATCTGGCAAGCACCCCCCTATGTTACTCCCCTGAAAAAATGGCTCGAGAAACTCACTATGACACGTATGCTGACGTGGTTCAGCCCTTGCATCTGGAGTGATGCTGACGGATATCGTGGTATCCGTTCCTTCTACCACGGAAATGCCGTAGGCAGAGCCATCACCAATACCTTTTGGTCCATCCTAGGAGGCGACGTCATTTCTCTGAACAAGTATGATAGTCATCCGGAAACTGCCAAGCTGAAGCCATGGAGTGAGGCCATGTTTACGGGTTCATCCTTTTCCATTCTCAACTACGAGACGGACTTTTTCGAATTGGTCCGAAGCGGTATCGTCCGCGTTCATATTGACGAAATTGAAAAGCTGGAGCCTGGTGTAATCCAGCTCGTAGGCGGTCCTAGTCTTCAAGTAGATGCTCTTGGCGCAGCTACGGGATGGCGCCATGTCTCACCTATGAAGTTCTTGCCAGAAGGCATGGAGGCCGAACTAGGGCTCCCCCATATGCCGACAGAAACAAAGGATGAAATATTTAGCAAGGCCAATGTGGAGCGCGCTGACGAGGAGATTATGCGGCGATTCCCTCGGTTAAAGACACAGCCCCTCCAGAACAAAAACATGAAATCCCTGGTGAATTCAGGTGGCATTACTATTGGCGATGCCGATAAGAGCAAGCTCAACGATGAATTGTCGCCATACACACTATACCGCTTCATGCTTCCACCTGGCGAACGGTTTTTGCGTCGTCGAGACACGGCTTTTGCTGGTGTTTGCATGAACTTTGCCACGCCACTGGTTGCGCATGCTCAGTCCCTTTGGATGGATGCCCTTTTTAATCATCGTCTTTCGGAAGATGCACTTCCTGACATCAACAAATTGGGGGAAGAGGACGCTTCGACAGCGATTTCTCGTGTCCAGTACCAGACGGCGTTGACGAGCCGGTTTGGGAAATGGCGATATCCAGCGGGGCATGGAAGCCAATTCCCAGACTTTGTGTTTGATTCATTGCCATATCTTGACATGCTTTTGACAGACATTGGTCTTCCTGTCCATAGAAAGGGCGGGTTTTTTGCGGAAGCTACAAGTGCCTATGGCCAGGCAGACTATAAGAACTTGATCGATGAGTATTCTGCTATGATTGAAAACAAGTGATTCCCTTTTGTTTGTTACATGTAACATTGTCTTTATAGATCTTTCACAAGAATCATATGCCTGCAGTATATTTTAATGGATATTCTCTCATGATTTTCTTGGGGAGCGTGATCGCCGTCGTGAGTGTGTACGATACTGTCGGTAGCTATCATCTCTTTCTCGTCTCGATCTTTTGTCAGATGTTCTACTGTTTCTTTCTGTCTGGTTTGGCCACCTCGAATGACTGTATTCTTCGATGAGATTGCCCAAGTCATGTCTACGTTCGTCTCTCTCCCGTCTTCGTTCGGTTTTGAGGGCCCGTACTGTAGCTGCACCGCGTTTCATAGCAGCCAGAGGATCGTCACCAACAGATCGAGACGACTTTGACTTTGTATTGGATAAAGCTACTGTTTGGAGATCACCAGCTCTCTCAGAATGGTACCATCCTCTCTTGTTCAATTCTGAAAAGGTCCCTTCTTGTCGGTCCTTTATGGACCCAATAAGATCCACATGGCCTTTTGCATCCACAATAGCATGCTCTAGCATTGAATCATGTTGATGAGGTGCCAGTCTCATTTCAAAGTCTGTTTGATCTTCGCCTCGCCGTCTTCTCGGCTTCCTCTCTTTCTTATACGACAAATAACTATCTTCTCTTTCTTCCACCACCGGGGCCCCACGAAGAGCGTCTCCCGTAGCCTCTGATTCGGCTGTTCTTTTTTCTCGTTCAGCAGCTTCACGTTGCCTTTTCGCTTCTGCTTCATCGCGCCTTACACGCTCTATATTGTCTTTGTTGTACACGTTCCATGACTTTTTTGGCAAAAGTTTCCTAGCCATTAATAAGTGCTTGTTTCGATAACATGCGACCTACAGAGGCATCGTCTTCTTTGTTGTTCAACGCTATTGCTCGACTTGGAAGTTGAAACTGTGAAAAATGATCACGTGCATATACGTCATTGCATCTGTTCATTTTTCCACATAGAAACGATTAGGTAATATAAGAGCACCGCGCCTCCAGTGTTTGCAGCCATTGTTGAGTCTTCAACTTCATCTTTTGCACCAACATCTGTTATTGGAAGACCGTGTGGCTGACAGCCATGCTCAGCATGGGCTCACGCTCATTTGTATGGCGTCTAAGCACGCCATCTTCCTGGTGCGTCTCGCTGTTTTGGTCTTTTTTTGGCCAAACTACCCTACATCTCATTCGCGTGTTTTATGCTCAAGCCCGGTCCCTAGGGATGCATGGTGGGTGCTCTATCTGAGAACTCGGCCTGGTATGTTCTTCATTCTCCCCATTGTTCTGGATGAGAGCTTGGTGGTCGTGGGGGCAGTCTTCGCTATGAGAAAACTGGATAGTCTTCTCTGTAACGGCAAGGGCCAGGTTGGCTTTTCGGTGACGTGTCTTCTATTGCATTCTCTTTGGGCCTAACGGGATTGCCTTTGGCAAAGCTCGAGGGCTGGTTTTAGTCTCCTTTGGAATAAGTGCAAGTCGATGCTCTTTGACATGTTCAGGAAGCGTATATGCATAGATGGTCAACGAGAGTGGAATGCAGACGTGGATACCACGAAAATAATTGACAGTGTCGTCAGGTTCATCTTTTTGGACTTGCTCTAGAATTGTTGTTTATTTTGCCACACTTTCTTTTTCACGTCTGTCACGTTCCCTGATACTCCCTATGAGTCCACGTGCTGTTATCTTCCCAGAATTGTCCGCTAGACCCTTATTGCGCACATCCGTGTTGTATCTGTAAAAAGAAGAAGGAGGCGTTACCAAGCGTATTAACCTCTTTTGAGGGCACTAGATCCTTGTTCGTTTGTCTGCAGTCTTGCTGAGATTGTATCCATCGAGCATACTGCAGTCTTTTGATGGCCAGTTTCACTGCATTATAAATGAAATTGGCCCTTGACGGCAGGCCACCACTCAACGAACAGATGTGCTCAAGATGACAAGGTTGCGCTTTAATGCCCGGAGTCTAACCGTATGGGACCCATCTCGTGTTGGCGTCAGAGTCTTGTGCTCGTCCATGGCTATGACAATGGGAATAAAGCTGCGATAGCGGGCCGGGCCAATGGGAGGCTGGTCCTGGCTTCCCCCATTCTCTTTCGAGCTTGGGGGAGGCCCCTCTTATAGGGGATAAGTACTATATCATTTCCAAAACGATGCTAATTATAGGGGGAGGGGATAGCTAGGGTGGAATGGGTTTACAATACAATAAACATAAGAATTTTTAGTGATTAAGTTTATAATGCCCATACAGGCGTAATGAGAGCGGCCCCTATATAGATCACGTGCGCTTATATAAGAGGCGTTGCTCTTTGTGAAATCACAAGGCGTCATAGTCTAGATCTCGCCAAGTCGATTCACGATTTGCCTTATTCTTTTTTCGTCTTCATCTTTCCACAGCCCTGTTGTGGGATTGCAACGAACGAATGTTTTGATGCAAATGTACCTATCAAGGTATCAGTCGTCTTTATCTCAGGCTGAACTATATCGAGAAGGTGTAAGTCATCAAATACATATCGGTAGACGTCCAGCCAACACGGTCGCCACAATATAATTTACTGAAAGTACTTTGTACTTTTTGGTGGACATTGATTCCTATTTAATATCGTATCTTCTTTTGGACATTTCTCGCGCTTTGCTTTTAGTTTTGGCTTTCAACTTAGAGCCTCTCTCAGTCCTACAATACGCCACTCTAAATTACTCAAGGCACTACCTCTGTTGGACTTGGTTCTACCATCGACTATACCTAGAGTGGCTTCCTGGAGCAAGCCCAACATCCATCAATCATAATTTTTATTCCTTGGTATTATTAAACAGAATTTTTATACGGCATTTATAACACTCCTTGTCTCTTTTTTGACGTCCCTTGTCATTGAAAGGTTCTGTGTCAATGACAAGTCAAGCTGCCCCTAATGACGCCGGAAATTTAAATCCAGACGATCTAATTTCTGTTCCAATTTCGGTGATAAATTGCCAAATTCAAGGACAATCGACTATGGAAACACAAGGACATGCATCTACCAAAAGCTCTATTTCTAATGATAGTGATGTATTTTTCCATGATGACAGCCTTCTCGATCCAAGTACGTTTGAAGCTAGAAACGATGGCTTGACCGATAGGCTTTTCCGACCAAAGCCAAAAGGGCCCGTGGCAGCCATATTTATCCACGCTGGAGCAGGGTTTCACAGCACCATGAATGAGCATATACACTTGGAAGCATGCAGCGAGTATGTATCTTTTTTATTTTATAAAAATGGCTAACACGAAGTGCGGCTCGCCTTGCTATGAAGTTCCTCAAGGCTGGGGGCACTGCAGTGGATGCTGTTGAAGCTGCCATAAAGTGCTTGGAGGACAGGGAGATTACAAATGCTGGCTTTGGGAGCAACCTCACCATTAATGGAGTTGTAGAGGGCGATGCCACAATTGTAGACCATTTGGGCCGGAGCGGTGCCTGTGGCTCTGTACAAAGTATGTTCAAGATGAGAAAGATGCGTGTAGCTAACGATGAAGTGGTCAAGAATCCAATTTCATTGGCCCGGCTTATTTATGACCGGAGCAATGTCCCCCTGTCTCTTCGAAGAATTCCCCCAAATATTCTCGTTGGACCTGGTGCTACGCGGTTTGCACAGGAGCATGGTATGCGTCTTGTCCCCCACCAATCGTTGATTTCTCGTGGGGCCCATGACCGGTTTGTACGTTGGCGGCAGGACTTGCTGAGCGCTGATGAGGCTACACGACGAAGGAACAAAATCTCGTCATCTTCGCAGCCACCACCGGCAGTCCGTAGAACCCCGGAAGGGAAGGATATGCAGACGATCAATGAAGAAGTGACAGAGTCGAGTGTAGAAAAAAGCCCCGCAGTTCAGCCACAGTCAAAGCGGCCAAGGATAGGAAGCTATGAAGCTTTGCCTGATGATTCTAGCGTGAAAAGACACAATCGTGGCAGCAGCGGTGATGGCAGCTTCTGTGACCAGTTCTCAGAAAGACATCTTCGTGATCGAATAGACGGCAGTGATGGGGACAGCAAGGGCAAGAAGACTGATGTATATTCACAGTACAGATTGCATGATGACGATATGGATATTATCACAGACACTATTGGTGCGATTGCGATTGATTTGCGCGGAAACATTGCTGCAGGGTCATCTTCTGGTGGCATTGGCATGAAACACGCTGGGCGTATAGGCCCTGCAGCTCTTGTGGGCATTGGGTCAGCCGTAATTCCAGCTGATCCCAAGGACAATAGCGGCACTTCAGTGGCTGCTGTAACCAGTGGGACAGGAGAACATATGGCAACTACAATGGCATCCCATACATGTGCGGAGCGTCTCTACCGCAACCTTTGCCGGACGGAAGGCGGTGCGTTTGAACAAGAATATGACGAAGACCGGATTATGAAGTCGTTTGTGGTTGATGACTTTATGAACCACCCGGGCGTGCGCAACCAGGTTTCTAGGGGGGCCATTGGTGTGATGGCGGCCAAGAAGACGAATAGGGGCATTTACTTTTACTTTGCGCATAACACAGACTCCTTTGCTCTGGCGTCCATGTCATCGAATGAGCCGGAGCCACTAGTGGCGATTTCGCGGCTGGGGCCACAGGAAAGTGTTGCAAGAGGTGGTCGTAAAATTAAAAGATAGGAGCAATAAACCATTATAAATGTCGGAAACAATTTATTTGTAAAAAAAGAACAAGAGAGTGTAGGGTGTTTATGAGGCGCCAGGGCCGCCGAGGAGAGCGAATCTCCGGACGATGCTTGGGCCATATTCGTCATACTGCAGTGGTTAGCTATGAAAGCAAAGTAAAAGGGGGTGTAACAAACCTCTGCTTTGGTGTGGCAATAGGAGCGGAACTCAGGTGTCTGGCCGAGCAAAGAGCCGCCAAACCACGGACCGTGACGCTGGCGTTTATGTGAGACAACCTGCACATCGAGACCGCCGCTCTTGGCGCCATTGCTGCGAGCCTCGCTTGCCCGGATACGCGTATCGACAAGGAGGTTAATATCGCGCTGCAGACGGCGGCCAAAGTCCTTGTAAAGGGTGCTGCCGCCGGAGAGAACAATGTTCTTGTAGAGGCCACGACGGACGTCAATGGGCGACGACTGGATGACATTGTCGACGACGACGGGAAGGGGCGTCAAGAAGTCAGAGCTGTAGATTTCGGGGTTGAAGAAGATTTCAGGGGCCAGGAAACGCTCGTAGCCAACGTCCACGGTGACGTTATTGTTGGCAAAGACGGCCTTGTGCTTGGCAAAACGCGACGAGTCGCGGTCGTAGCGGGAAAACTCCTTGACAATGTCGGAGCAGACATAGCAGTAGTTTTCCTTGATTTCCTGGGCCGTCTTTAGGGACGAATCAGGCTCGCCACGGTCCCGCAGAAGCGACTGGACGAAATAGGTGATGTCACGGCCAGCAATGGGGATCGATTTGATGGAGGATCCAATGACATAGCCCTCTGCCACGGGAATAACGTGCGTTACACCGTCGCCCGAATCAATGACGGTTCCAGTGAGAGAACGGTCTGTTACCTTGGAAGACGTCCACGAAGCCGCAAGGGCAAGGACAGCCTGGACGGCAATATAGAGACCAGCGCAGTTGAACGACTCAAAGAAGATTTCAGCCGTGTTCTCGCGGTTTTCTGGGGGGTTTAGGGGCTATAATCAGCATCAGAAAAGCAAAAGAAAAAGCAAAGGGATGAGACATACAGGCTCCGTCAATAGGAAATGGTGGTCTTCCGGCTCAACACGGAGATATTTGAAGATGGAGCTGGACCAGAAACGCTCCATGTGGTCCTATATTTGTTTGGCATTAGCATGTGAAAAGAAAAAAAAGATAAAAAAAGATTATGAACGCACCCAATTCTCAATTTGGCCGTGACGGATGGGGTAGTGGATGCCGTAGCCAGGGCCCATTGCCGCCGTCGTGGCCTCGTCACCAATAAAGTAATCGAGATCTTCCGTGCCACGCTTCGACTGCAGATTATTCGCAGCACCCGAGCCTCCGGCCAAAAACGACGGTTTATTGCCCACAGGAGGACGGTTTCCAGCCGTCCCCGCAGGCCGGTCGTTGGTGGCAATGGCCGTGGGGAACACAAATGATGGGGCATCATTTCCAGAAAATCCTGCTCGTCAGCAACCGTTATTATCGGCGCAAAAGGGCATATATACCAAGCTTTGAATAGCCTGTGCCGCTGCGAAACGTCAGTAAAGAGGGCCCGCTGGGGAGACGTACTTGTCCATGACAACGGCGGGGGTTTGGTTGGCCATACTGAGCAGTGTTGTGTCGGCGTTTGACGCTGTGCAGAGCTGCTGACGACGTCGTTCCGTGAGGCGTCGGCTGGAGCTGTGTACACCGGTACGTCAACGTGGCGGAGCGTCACGTGTCGCTACATCATTCTGTTAGTAAGCGTGAGCTCCAAAGGAGAGCATCATCTCATGGGCCCTGCGTTGTTAAGAAACAAGGCGTATAAAAGAATAAAAAATAAAAAGTATTGATTATCGTCGCGAGTCCGAACAGAAATCAACAAGTCTTGTATGTAAAACCTGAAATATAGGTGGTCACAGAGGCAATCAAGTCCTAAACTGGATGGCCATGATACAGAATTTGGTCACAAATTCAAACATGATCAATAGGTTTCTATAAAAGATAAACTCATCCAGCGAAAGTAGTAACATCCTAGTGATTCGCCCATCAGTTGTCTATCCTCCTCGTCTTGAGCTCAAGGCGCTTATTTATTCCCTTAGTGAAGCCCTTGCAGCGACTGAGCTGGTCCGCATATGCCAAGTCGGCCCACTCCCCTACCAGCTGCGCATGGAGATCGCGGTACGTTTTTACGCTCTGCTGTCACGACGCTTAGGAATGTTATGAGCTTAGTCTCGGCCGATAGACCGGGGTAGTATATATCGTATTGGGCCATGGCATCGTCAAAAGCACCTGGAAGATCACCCACGGTGCGTGCAGCATCAGACCAGTCTCGTCGGTGGATGGCCGTCAAGGCCTCGATAGTTTTGCCGAGCATTTTTTGATCAAAGCATTCTCAAGATAGAGAAAGAAACCATGCGCCTTTGACCTACTGGGAGGCGGAAGGTAGTCGGGACATGATTGAAAGAAGCAATACTGCACAATCTCTCGTTTCATTTGAGTTGGAGTCTTTCTAGCCTCGATATTTAGGTAGGTAGGTACCTAGTTTTGCTAGATTTCAATAGAAAATGAAGTTTGACAAACGCATCCGAATATACATGTTTTCTTCGCTTCGCTTTGAAAGGCTTTTCGTATCAACGTATCTTCTTTGAATGACAGGCAAGCCTATCAAAACAATGAAAAATAGTCGCGTCACTTGGAGGCAGTGTAATACCAAGGACACTGTGGCATATAATCATGGGCAAGCCCAGAGGATTATTCGCCGAGTTTCAAAAATAAAATTAATATTGATTTTGCTTCGTAAAGCAATTTCAGATATTAAACTGAAAAGAACAGATACTACACTTGATCTAAGCCAAAAGGCAAAGAGAGCTAAAGAAAGAAAAAAAACAAGCAAAAAAAGGGCGGACGAGAGCTCTTTTATACTTTGCCTAATTTTTAGAGACGGCAGAATAATTTGCAGCCTACACCGCGACCGGTGAAAAGAAAGCTTAGGTCATCGCTGCTTTGTCACTTCTGTTTTCAAGCTCAATAATGCCGGCTCTGACCGCTATAAAATATTTTCTCCCTCTATTTAAGACGTGAGCTCTCTTTCGTTTTCTTCAATAGTACACGCCAAGTGGCATGTTTTTTTCCATCGTAAATCCATAAAGGTATTTCGGCAAAGACTTTGTGATGATAACAACTTTGTTCACAGACCTGTTCTGAATTACATGTGGATACACTTAGTCCAACCGCTATCTGATAGTCTTTACGAAATGCCTTTTTTGTTTTCTCTCTTTTATGAATTGTAAATTGTTAAAAGTTGTTAAAGACTCTCTGGGAACCACCCATGCTCTGCAAAGTCAACTGTAAGCTCATTCATTGCATTCCGCCCAATTTCTACATCTTCTGCCCTCAGGGCGTCTGCTTGTCGATGTCTCGCCGTGGGATCATCTCGGGGCGATATAATGCCTTTGCTGCTGACAACGCGCTGCCATGGAACATTTTCTGAATGAAACTGGGCTAAATGACCTGTTACATCTTCGCTCGGCGCGGGAAGATGCTTCAAGCAAATGCCTACTTGTCGAGGCCTCTGTGCTATACAATGAGCCGTTTAAACTTTATACTCGTCCAAGAAATAACCTACGAGTTCCTATAAGCTTTGCAATGTGCCCGTAGCTCGTCACCTTTCCCCTAGGAATTTTCTGTACGGCCTCATAAACAGCATAATAAAAGAACTCAGCCTCCTCCGTGCGCGCCATGTTGACGTCTTTTTGAAAGTGCAAAGGTCTTTTCCATTTGAAGCATGTAGGGGGTACCTCAATGTATTCACGAATTTCGCAGCACTTTTGAGCAAGACACAGCATATCTTGGCCAAAGCATCATACCTCATTATATTCAATCGCAGCTATTTCAACTATACAATAAATGAATTTCTCCTAGTATATTCCCCCTTTATATAGCACTCATTCACATGGATCCCGTCCATAATCAACACGGATAAAGCGGTATTCCTGATTCAACGCCATCTTGGCAGCAATTGCTTGGCTCTGGAAGCTAGCAAATCGCCACTCCATTCGTGTGTCCATCGGATCATCAAAGTATTCTTTTGGCAACTCCCGAACACCTTCTAGCTCGTAGCGGAACTTTCCCGAAAAATAGTTCATAAGAGAGTTATAGTTCACCAGGGACCGATGCCCGCGGATATGGAGAACACGGCATTCATCTGGCTGAACGCAAGTCCGTGGCGCCTTCTTGTCACGGTTCCAAGTGCCCCGAATACGCTGCCCATAAAGAAACACTTGGCCATGGTCCAAAGCCATTTTAAGCCGCTCAGCACCAATACGGTTAAAGAAGCTAATCTTTGCTGCAGCGAAAAGCAGTCCACGATCCGGGTCTGCCGGTGCAACAGAAGCAGCGTAAACACGGCCAATGGGCGCAAGAGCAGAAATGACCGTTAGCAAGTCACAGACAACAGTCTGCGGTGGCAATCCTGTTAGAAACAGGGAGGTATTGCAATGATCAGGAATGTGATCACTGCGATTTTGAGGATTGAAAATATCCCCACGATAATTCAATGAAATGCCTTGGCGATTACGAAAAGCTTGCTCGGCAGGCGACATGATAATTTCTGGGACCTTTGATGGGTAAAATACCATTTGCATTGGTTTGTATGATTTTTGAACAGGCCTCGACGGCCCAGGCTTGTTCACCGGAGCTGGTAGGGGCACATAGGGAACATACAGCCGTGTTTCCTGTCGCCATACAGATGGATGCTCTATATACGTTTCGTCTTGGTAAAATTTCCAATCACAATGAGATATATGAAATGGATGAGTAAAATGGATGGACTCGGGGTCAGAGTCTACCCACTGTTTCCGCAGTGGTCTGTTAGCACGCTGTGGCAGGACAGGTGCTGTCTGCGTGTTGTCAGTCGTGACTGTACTCGGGCTTTCTGGAATCGATACATTGCCAAGAAACTGTAGTCCCAGCCATGGATCATTTTTATTTGCAAAAAGAGACCCTTTTTGGTTAAAGGATTGCGATGAAACTCTTTCCCATCGTTTAAATTTTTCATCATGGAAATTACTTGGAGTATTCCATAAGCTTTGAATGCTCATGTTGTTTTTGTCGAACTGACTTGCGGTGATAGAAGATGAAAGTTCGACAGAGACGAAGAAAAAAAAGCAAACTGAATACTCATTCATATTCAATACAAGCAACTATTGTGACAAAGTGTGAGTGAATTTGTGTAACGAAAATAACTGTTTACCACGGGCTGCTCATGTTGTATTGAATTGAATTGAATTGATTGTTTATTTAATAATACTACCAGTGTGTTTGTACCGCCCACTATCCCATTGTTCATATTATGCATTGGTGAATAGAAACGATAGTCTGTTCATCATTTGCTTGTGTCAACGACAAACCGACCAACAACTTTACTGGCACGCATCAAGTCAAAAATTCTAGGCAATTTAGAGAGACCAACGACCTGGATGGGCGACTTGATGAGGCCTCGGGCAAAAATGTCAATGGCCTCGGCAGAATCCCGTCGGCTTCCAACATAGGATCCGCGAATGGTGACTTTGCGCACAACTGCATTGAACATGGGCGTATTCATCATGACATTTGCTGGAAGGCCAATGCAGACAACTGTGCCGTGAGGACGGACATACGCAGCCGCCTCTTCAAAGGGACCATTCTGGGAGGCAACGAGAAGAACAGCATGTGGGCCTTCTCCATCTGATGTGGCGTTTTTTACTTCTTCAATCATATTTTTGCTGTTTTGGAAATCAAAAAAGGAGGCTGCTCCAAGCTCGAGGCAGGACGTTTTCTTCTCATCACCTCCATCGATGGCAATGACATGAAGACCCATGGCCTTGGCATACTGAATGGCTAGTGACCCAAGTCCGCCACCAGCACCAACAATAGCAATGGTCTGTCCAAGCCGAGCCCCTGATTCCTTGATTCCTTTGTACACAGCGACCCCGGCACAGAGAATAGGAGCAACTGTATCCAAGGGTAGGTTTTTGGGGATACGTGCCACATGGTTTGCGTTAGCTACGGCGTATTGTTGGAAAGTTCCATCAACCGTATAGCCAGAACAAGTAGCCTTTTTACAAAGCATTTCATCCATTTGGCAGCAGTATTCACAGGTCAGACAGGATCCATTGATCCACTTGATGCCTACATGATCACCAATCTTGATAGTATCTTCCTGCTCAACAACAGTTCCACGAGCCACCACAATGCCAGCACCTTCATGACCACCAATCAGTGGCATCTTGGCAGGCAATGGCCAATCGCCTATCATGGCATGTAAATCAGTATGACACACGCCAGAATAGAGGACGTTGACCAGGACATCATTGGGGCCTGGTGTAGGCACTGGAACCCTCTTTCGAATAGGCGCTGACGGTTAATTATACATTTTAATGGCTAGTAATTCATGCTGCACTCACGTTGTCCTGTGACCTCAATGACCTGGGCCCATTGTTCTGTTGGAATCTCTGGCATTTTTTTTTTTAAAAAAAATCTCAAAATAAAAAAAACGAGTTTGATATTTATTAAAGCATGGGGGGTGACCTTCTTTATAAAGTTACCGAGTGCATACAAGGTATCAACACGAGTACGGAGGTATATATTGAAGAGCAAACTACTTGTGATTCTTTAAAATCATCCGATATAGAATTTAGGCAGTCACAAGGGCATGCCAAGCGTATCTCCATGAAGAATATTGTTCAAAAGCACAAGCAGTGAGTGTGGGGCGAGTGGGCGGACCAGTACTCCCTTTGGCGAGGAGGTAATCCTGTGGCACGGACCGATGTGGAATACGAGGATGACGGACATGGCGACGCGCGCGGAGGACCAGTTTAAACTCTAGACTTAACTTTGCACCTTTACCGATTGTTTGCACCCATTAGACGACCTCGACCCATCAATCTACAGACGGGTCACGTGCACGCAACTAGGCTGGCTCGAACCCTGACTCTGTGCCTCCCCCATTGCCCACATTGGTGATCGATCGCGATTTCTTGCTTGCCTCGAACGGCCACAAGAAATTAGGAACCTAGTCAGGAATATGAATTTATAATTGCCCTTCCATGTGGCCGAATGTACACCATTTGGCTTAGAAGTTATATAGCACGTTGCGAGCAAATTATGTGGACCTTGCCACAGCCAGGCCCTACCGATCGGACCATGTCAAGCTTTTGGACCTTTTCACCATGAAAATTTTTCAAACAGGCCAGTTCTACGTTCCTTTATCATACTAGATGGTGTAGTAGCCTAGGGAAAATTTTTTCATCATTCATTAGGATTTCACGAGAAAAGCCTGTCGATATAGAAACGATCCCACCTATAGAACGGATGACGAAATGACTCTCTAGGCACGTTTTCCTAAAATTATAAGGCCACAAGGACTAGGCTGGGTAAACGGTCGGTGGAATTAATTTGCTTCCTATGACCCTCTTCAATTATTCTCTATGAGATTGGGGAGGAACGTTCACCGCATGAAGGGTGGATTTAAGACTCCCGGCAGACGCTTCCACGGGTCCTCTTCCGGCGTCTCTGCAACGCACCACACATCGATGTGGCAGCTATTGACGAGAGCTCGATTGACCTCCTACTCCGGGCAGTCTGCAAGCTTGTCGAGATTGATTGCAAAAAGGAAGAACACAAGGAGATTCCTGCCTGGACGACTTGAACGACCTCACTTCCCGCTTTAAACAGATCCATATGGCTCAACAGAAAGTCTTCCTGGACGGCGACAGCCATCGTGACAGCTCGCACTAGCGCTCGTCCGTGCGGAACCATGTCTATTTCGTAGAGGAGTCGGCGCCTTTTACACACCGCGTTTTTCGTTGCCCCTCCTTATCGACACCTGCCTGTACTTCCAATATGACAAAAGGGGGTCCGATGTTCAGCAGCACCGGCACACGGGACCGGCTCACGGATGAGCGGTTGGAAGCCATGACAGACGGTATGCATAAGCACCTGCTGCCCAAGGAAGTGTACCCCTTCAAGCATATGATCGAGAACAGGGAATGCGCACTCGCGTAGGAATTTGCACACATTGGGCGAGTGGACGAATCCATCAGTCCGCCCGTGGAGATTCGCATAGAGCCACACGAAGCCTTCCTGGCAAAAAGCATCCCCATCCCAAGACCATTGATGCCAAAGGTGGTGGCCTTGCTGAAGGAACGGTTAGCAAAGCAGACAATTGAGGAGTCATGCAGCCTGCGGCAATGACAACGAAGCCATCGCTTCCTGTCCTCGATGCCAAAAATGGAACCCACGGGCATATGAAGCACCGAGTCGCTATCAACAACCACCATCTTGGCCATTCCACACGATCCATAAGGATGTTCAGAATATGCCGAAAGCAGAAGGCTATTTGTATCTCATTGAGGCACGGTCTAACCTTGCTGGATACGTCGAAGCATGGCTGCTAGCAAAGGCGAATTCCACAGCTATCGTCAGTTTTCTTTGCTTGTTACTGATAATGGCACGGAGTTCGAAGGTGAGTCCATAGCCTTTGCTACCGATTCGATGCACTTGCTACCGAACTCGAATTGCAACCCAAAGTTCAACGGAATTGTTGAAACGGGACATCACAAACTGCCCTCCTGGCAGACAGGACATCGCCTCGACGTTCCCACCGCATGTCTCCATTCTATATGGTTTATGGTCGTGAAGCCGTCATGCCCCTAGAACTGGATGTTCCGACCTGGCGTATCATTTACTGGCGAAAACTTCCAAATAAGAGAACCCCCGCGCGACAAAAGTCAAGAAATTGCGCCGCACACTCGTAGCCGCTAGGGATGCCGCTAATAGGAACCGATTTCCTTCACACCTGCGGCAGATTCAAGCAGGCGATTTGGTTCTCTTATGGGATTCAGTACATGCTTAAGACCTCGGCTCAGCCACAAAGTTCCACGACAAACGGAAAGGGCCTTATATTGTCGAAAGTTCGAAAGTGTGAGCAAAGTCAATACATGCTCGTTGACGCAACCGAGTGGCGTGCGTTTGCGCAGGCATCTTCGGCATATTGATAAGCTATAGAAGTTTATTCCAGGCAGACACTGCTGGCATTTGGACAGAGGCAGACACTTCCACCCACTCCTGGCTGCAATCCACCATGAGGGAGGATCGCTCATAAACATTTATCTATGTATTCTATTCTAACGATTCAAACTCCATATATGGCGTCATATTCCACCGGATCAGAGTTCTGGAAGGCGGTATTACAAAGCGCCCGGACGGGGTACGGCTACCCCACAGCAATTGTTAAGTGCAGGCCCTTTTCACGCCAATCCTGGGTCGGATACTAGCCATGGTGGACCAGGTCAAGGCACTTGCGGCCAAAGTGCGGCCTGCCCAGCGTCAACGGCAAACTAATATCCCGAGGAAGAACTTGTTTATGCCGTACACCTTCTTTCTTAGCATTAATGTACTTCGCCAAGTTTGATCGTGTGTCTCCTGCTTTTCTCTTAATGGAATGGAAGTACGCAGCTTTCTGAACAAGTGTCGCTTGGGTGATTAAGCCCCCACCAGACTATAAAATGTAAGAAATAAAATCAAAAGTCTAAAGCTAGTGGCACATAAAGAGGAAAGGCGGCTATATTGCACCAATAGCTTTGGCTGTTTAATCCTCAAGCGAACCTGAGCCTATTCTTAGCGTGAGGCGTAAGAGAATTAGAGAAGTCCTTTAGACGAGGCATGCTCAAGGTAGGATTCGTAGGCTTAGCTGTCAGAAGACCGCGAACATGCTTCGATAGTTTTTCTTGGCCAATCAGGACAAATGTCAATGTGTTCACGAGGCCACCAAAACTCGCAGAATAAGTAGAGTAGATAGTCGATAACGACACAAATACAAAATAATTTCCCAGCCCATGTGCCACAGCCATAGTAACGCTTGAGTCTATCAATGAGAGCAAAGCTTTGTATGCCCGAGCGCCCTCGGATTGCACTGGACGCGCAGCGACGGTCGTGGACGCCATAGAACTCGGCCTCGCTCATCGTCCCCGTAATGCCATCGTAGACACGTTCAGTCCGTTCAGCAACGTTTGTCCAGCTGTACATGGCCTTAACTTGGTCATGGAATCGCTCTGTGTGAACAGTGTTTGCACGCAGTGCGCCGATGGCCTTTTGAGTGGACGCAACCAAGTCGTCTTCTGTTGGTCGGGCAAAAACAGTCATGTGGGACGGCAGGACCTCTGGAATGCCACCCACTTGTGTACACACGACATAGAGACCACAGCTGGCTGCCTCGACAATGACTGTGCCAAATGCTTCCGTCAGGCTCGGGTGGAGGTAAATATGGCCACGAACCATAACTCGACGCACGTCTTCGTGGCGAATGGGGCCAAGCATCTCCACGCGATCTTGCAAAACATTTTGCTCAATCATCTGTTCTAGATCAATGGCTTTTGGCCCCGATCCGGCAATGATGAAACGAGTGTTTGGGTGACTGGCCAGAATACGAGGAATGGCAGCTACGAGCAGGTCTGTCCCTTTATTATAAAACAAGCGGGAAATAATAACAATAGTTACGGGGTCATCAGGACCAAGCAGATGGGCAGGGATGGCCGGTGGCCCAAACGGACTGGATGAAGGGTCTTCTAAGGCGAGACGCCGTTCCTCGTCGGTAAGAGGACAAAAGTTTTCTGCAACAACAGCATTAGGAATGACAGATACCATGAGTGGATCAAGTGAGGCACGCAGAACAGTGTTTTCCTTGCATGTATGGCTCACACAGATAACATGATCAACGTCTGATAAGCCAAACTTTAAGAGTTTATTCGCCAAAATGCTGGTGGCATCAGCAAATCCAAAGAGAGAGTGGTCGGTGTAGACGGTTCGGAGCCCCATGGTGCGTGCGTGAAGGATGGCTTCGTGGCAAAGAGAGCTCAAGCTGGCATGGCCGTGAACGATGTCGATTTGCTCGCGAATGACAATGTTTCGGAAGACGGGGAAGAAGGAAAAGACCGTGGGGAAAGTGGTTGATCGGTAGACGACGAGAAAGGGAACGTGGTACACTTTGATGCCATTTGTCAAGTAGCGAATGCCTTTTCGATCGGGATATTCATGCGTGATGATGATGACTTTGTGGCCTCGATCGACGAGCTTGGATGCCACCTGGTAGATATGACTCTCTACCCCGCCTGGCTGAGGGAAGAAGAAGTCGCTCACCATGGCAATATTGTAAGATTTGCGGGCCATCGCTGGTGGGACGTTGTCCAACGACGGCTGCCCTTGGACCCTTACGACCTCATGAACCATAGCTGCACGTGATGATCGCAATGGACAAACGAAGGCGGTGAGCAATGCCCAGGGAAAACCAAAGACGGTGAAGAAGGCCAAGAGGCCTATCAGAGAAGATGATTCGTCGAGCCCCGTATCTGCCAATCAAAACCCGTTGCCAGATGGGATGGAGCCGTTCACGTGGGCGACGATGACATCAGTGCACTGCAAAAAGGCGAATGGGCTAGTCGCATGATGCCGTGCAAATGAGATGTGATCTTGAAGATTTTGTGCACGGGTTGTGCGACGCCTTCCTGCAAGGTTGTGCGAGCAAAAGCACGTAAAAGAATAAAAGAATAAAAGAACTGCTGGTGAAAAGCTCCTGGTAATAAAAGGCCTCCTTTAATTTTGGGTGAAACCAGCCATTTTTACATGCACGGCCTTGCTTTTTAAACTGTGACGTGCTTTGCGGCGAAATCATCCGATTGAACAGGGGAAGACACCGCCGAAAATGTCCGGCCAAAGAGAGAAATCAGGCGAGCGGTTCGCAATGAGCACGTTCCGCTCAGTTCAGTTCAGATGAGACCATCAGCTCGCTCGCTGTCGTCTCCACAATTACGTGCTGCAGGGAAAGCTAAAAGCTGCTAGTGGTGTGGGCTCCTGCAGTGTGTAGATCAATGATGGGTTGGAGGGGACTGCCTTGTCCACGTCTCCCTCCCTGCGTAGACATGGCCATAGTTTAAATAAAAGACATTTGTGTTTTTCACGAGACCGGCTTGTTGTTTACATTCTCATTCCATCCTCTGCAGTTGGCGCCTCAGATATTCACGTCTGACAGCCGCGAGAACGAATCGATACATCGCGCGTACCAGCTCCCGGCGGTCATCAGTTGCTTTTCAATCACTAGCCATTTGTCTCTTTACTGTTGCATTCATTGCCAGCGTCCGCTTTATGTAGGATAGACAAACGGCAAAATGGAAAACAAGCCGTCACAGCCGCCGTCGAACCCATTGACGTCTCCAGACGAGTCTCTTTCACAGAGCCTGCAGTCAACCGACACGGTTCGGCGTCGTCCCGAAGGTATTGTCATTTTTGCTCTGGAGACGCACAAACTGACCAAAAGACCCAGCACGACCGTCGGTCCTCGTGCCTGAACGTGGCCGGAGACGAAGACCGGGCTTGCACCGACGGGCATCAACCAATATCCAGGCGCCACATCGCGGAAATGTGTACTCCGTTGACGACGCCACTGATGAAGTAGAGGCAGACGAGGCTGTCCGGAACAGTCTCCAAGTGCCCCAGAGGAGGAGGAACGGTGGCTCGGCCTCGGCACCCCTCATGCGGATCCACACAAACGTGGAAACCCAATCTCCAGAGCACTCCCCGGGGCCGTCTACTGCAGCCAAAACACCGAGAACGCCAAGGACACCCAAGGGCACCAAGATGAGCGGCAAGTCGGTGGTTCCACTCTCCCTCGGGGCGCCTGCTGTGGCCGAAAATCCCTCTATTACCATGCAGGAAGAGCAGGAAGAAGAGGAAGAGGTGCCAAACGACGATGAAGACGACGACAGCAAGGACGACAGCCAGACTGGTGATAGCAATGTGAACGATGACACTGAGGATCTGTCGGATGCCGAGAGCTTCACTCTAAAGGACCGTCAACAGGCCATCAACGAGACGCATCCCTTTGGCATCCGGTTGTGGAAGCCTGCGCTATATAAAAAAGACCGTTCCGTCCAGAAAAGCGCCGAAGGCGACATCCACTCGACTCCTGGAGGCCATGTCGGCCATGTTGTACTGTTCTTCAATATCATGTGGACTCTGTGCTTTGGTCTTTGGCTGGCAGCCATAGTTTTTGCTGGCGCCGTATGCTGTATATTCTTTGCCGGTATGACCCGTAGTGGAAGACAGTATGGACACGTCCTTTGGGATCTCGCTGGCTATCTTTTCTATCCGTTCGGAAAGTTTATCCGTCTTGAGCAACAAGAAGAGTACTGGGAAGAGGACTTGGGCGAAGGAAGAAGCATCAGCGAGTACGAGCAATGGCAGAGCGGTGACTTGGAAAATGGCCAGCTCTTCTTTGGCCCTGGCCATAGAGCGGACCGGCTTCGCACAATGAGCTTTGAAAACAATCTTCGCTATCGAGATGATGAAAACGAAGTCGGCGAGGAAGTAGAGCTCCCTCCCCTGAAGCGACGATACTTTGGTCGTGGCCAATGGAGTGTCGGGCGCGTCATCTTCTTCTTTTTCTTTTACCTCTTTATCACGCCTGCTCTTTTTGTGGTTTCGGGCATTTGCTGGTTCCTTGTCTTTACCATCCCCATGGGACGCGTTACGTATATTCTCTTTAGCCACCTCCGCCGCCACCCCTTAGCCCTTTCTTTCGAGTCCGATACGTCCCAAGCCCGTGACCCTGACGGCCCCCAGTCCTCCATCATCCTCTGTACATATCGTGCTGCCGGCCTCATGTATTGGAAATACACTGTCGACGGAACCAACATTTTCCTCATCAACTTGATGGCTGTTGTCATGTTTGTCATTTTCGACTGGGCTGTCCTCGAAAGCGTTCTCCACATTGACAACTTTTGGACCAGCAAAGCCTTCCTCTTCATCACTGCCCTCTTCTCCATCATTCCTCTTGCCTATTTTATTGGTCAGGCCGTAGCCTCCATCTCGGCCCAGTCCTCCATGGGTGTTGGTGCCGCTATCAACGCATTTTTCTCTACCATTGTCGAGGTGTTCTTGTACTGCGTTGCCCTCAACCAAGGAAAGGCTCCCCTCGTTGAGGGAAGCATTGTTGGTAGTATTTTTGCCGGTGTGCTCTTTTTGCCAGGCATTTCCATGTGTTTTGGTGCTATCAAACGAAAGACACAAAGATTCAACTCTCGGTCGGCTGGTGTCACATCGACCATGCTTCTTTTTGCAGTCATTGGTGCATTTAGCCCTACCCTGTTTTATCAAATCTATGGTACGCATGAACTCAATTGTCTTGACTGTGTTGGCCACCAGGATTCTGGGCGAGACTGCCAACGATGCTATTTCTCGCAAACGCCATCCATCGGTGATCGCTTCTACAACGAGGCTGTACGTCCATACTGCTATATGGCCGCTGGGACGCTTTTTTTGTCCTATGCCATTGGCCTGTGGTTTACTCTCCGTACGCACGCTGCCGTCATTTGGAACATCGAAGTCGAGGAGAAACGAAATGAAGAGCAAGCACGGCATTTAGGGACTGCAACACCGATTGGTGAATCAAGTGCCTTGGATGCACGGGACAGTAACATCTATCAGCGAATCGGCCAGTCGCTTCAGCAAGCCAATATGGAAGGCCAAACGCCTTGTGCATCAACATCTTTGGCCTCTGGGTCCAATGCTACGTCTTCAAAACTCCCTGGATTTACGGCAGCAGAGAGCCACACGCTCGTGCAAAAAGTGGCAGAAGTGGCAGCTGGTATGATTGCGCATAGCCGACCGCGTCGCGCCTCTGCACACGCCAGTGTTGCTGTTGGGGGGACAGCTCGTTCAAATGCCCCTGATCTTGCTGCCCCTGCGGAAGATGGTCATGGTGGTCATGGAGGCCATGATGCGCCCAACTGGAGTCGCCTCAAGTCGTCTGTCATTCTCATGAGCGCCACGGCTCTGTATGCTATTATTGCAGAGATTCTTGTGGATTCCGTGGATTTTGTTCTCGAAGGGTTTTCGATCGACCAAAAATTTTTGGGCATCACGCTCTTTGCATTGGTTCCCAACACGACAGAGTTTTTGAATGCCATTTCCTTTGCCATGAATGGCAACATTGCTCTCTCCATGGAAATTGGTTCTGCATATGCCCTTCAAGTTTGTCTCTTGCAGATTCCGGCTCTCGTCTTGTTTTCGGCTCTTTACACGCCAACAGATGTTGCGGATGTGGCACAGTACACATTCTCTTTGTTGTTCCCGCAATGGGACATGGTGATGACCATTCTGTGTGTCTTTTTGCTGAGCCACATGTATGGTGAAGGAAAGAGCAATTATTTCAAAGGCAGCATTCTACTGCTTTCGTATTTTGTCGTTATTGCCGGCTACTACTTGAGCGGTTACACGTACATGAGCATTGACAAGATGGGAATCAGCCGATTCGATACGCTGGATGCTTCTGGCAAGTATGTCCCTTATTCAAGGAGTTTCAAAACCGTTGGTCAATCAAGATCAGGTACTGCATATTATTAGGCGTCTTTCTTTGCTTTTTCTTTTTTTCCTTTATTAGAGCCATTCGCTGTAAGATTATTTTATTTAAATACATGTCATTTTTCTCAAGCAACTTTTATTAACATGTAGAATCTATCATCAAGGTCATTTTCAATTGTCGTGAGATAGGTGGAATCGATGACGTAGTTGCTCCATTATCAGGCCCACATGTGGCAGAAAAAAATATGGCGGTGAGTCGCGCCAGCACCGCGGTATCGTGTTGGAATTTTTTAAAAAAATTACAAAAGAACAGAAAAGTTTGCATTTTCTGGGGTATTTTGCGGTCATGTATGCTCGCTGGGTCCCACCCAAGAGAGAAGACCATGTCAAGGTGTTGGAAAAAGAGCCAAAGCAGGAAGACATACTCGTTCGAACAGAGAAAGCCGTTCCTAAACCTTCAACAGAAGCTATTGTAGAAGCCATCAAGACTCCTGATGAGCCTCAGCGTGTTCTTTTCAATAACGATGATATGCCAGATAGCCTGACCATATCGTCTAAGCGAAAGTTAGAGGATGGAGGCACTGAAAAGAAGAAAAGAAAGCGTCGACGCAAGTCAAAAAAACGTGTAGAAAGTGGTGATGAGGAGGACAAGGAAGATTCTGAACAGGAGGGCATCAAGCAGGCTGTGGAAGAACCAGCTGAAGAACCTAAAGAAGCTGTAGAAGAGGAAAGAATAGGGGTGGATGATGCTGTAGCGTCGTCTGAAAACCATCAGCCATTGGATGCTTCGTCAAAGAGTGATGCCAAGCCAAAGCGGAAGAAGGAAAAGGAGAAGAAAGTGATACCACTCGAGGACATTGAAGAACCATCGTTTCGACACAAGGCATTAATGGAAAAAATGGGAAAGTCAATACGCATGTTTGAACGCGAAAAAGAAGAGGTCGTGGAAGATGGGGAAAAGGAAAAAGAAGAGTTCCAAGAAGAAAAGCATGGTCTTGAGCCTTTGCCACAGCCAGCACCCGTTGTCCAGGATGATATTCAGATTGAGTACGATACATTGCCGTCTTGGCTATCACATCCCGTACGGGTTCGACCCGACGTACAGAGGCCATTCAAGAAAATATTTCAGTTCGATGATGCATCCATGCAAGTAATGCGATCCCATGGATGGGAGAATGCATTTGCAGTGCAAACAGCAGTGATACCCTTGCTACTTCCATCGCCACAGAGAAATGTTGGTGAGCCCGGCCGCGGCGATATTGTAATTTCAGCGGCGACAGGCTCTGGAAAGACGCTGTCGTATGTTCTTCCTGTCATCCGCGATGTCAGCCGTGCCCGAGGTCATGGCCTGACTCGCTTGAAAGCCGTCATCATCGTCCCAACGCGAGAGCTCGTGCAGCAAGTGGCACGTGTCTGTGAGGATTGTGCCAGTGCCTTTGTTCCTGGCGATGATTCGAAGAAAGAGCGGCAAGATCGATCAAAGCCCAAAAAGGTACGTATAGGTGTTTCCGTCGGAAGCCAGTCCTTTAAAAAGGAGCAGGAAACCTTGGTGGAAACAGAGTATATATACGATCCTGTTGGCTACGAGGAACGTGTATCTCGACGAAAGAAATGGCCGTTTGAATCGGATATTCAGGGAATTGAGTTTCCAGAAGCTGATATTGATAATGATGTGTCCATTCCCAATATGGTGGCCCATCGTATTCCAGCGATTGATGTCCTCGTCTGCACGCCTGGTCGTCTCGTCGAGCACTTAACCATGACACCAGGGCTCATCCTTGACGGTGTCCGGTGGCTCGTCGTCGATGAAGCCGACAAATTGCTCGGCCAAAGCTACCAACAATGGTTAGATATCGTCATGGACCGCTTAGACCAACGGAAGGCGCCTCTAGGTGCTCTCAATTTTGCGGATTGCAGTTTTACTGGTCTACGGAAGGTCATTTTAAGTGCTACCATGACAAGGGACTTGAGTATATTGGCTAGTTTAAAATTGACACGGCCCACGCACGTTCTACTCGAAGGCCAAGAATCATCCAGGCAGACGGGCGAATATGCGCTTCCAGCAGGCCTTGTTGAATCTGCGGTCAAAGTGCACGACGAAGGCCAAAAGCCGTTGTACCTCATCGATTTACTCGCAAAGCTTGGTGGACCTCATAAAGAAGACGCCAACACGCTACTAGTGAATAGTATTGAATCGGATACCAGTTCAGACTCTGATAGTAGCTCTTCTTCAGATTCATCATCCGAATCCGATTCTGAAAGCTCTTCTGAAAGCTCTTCTGAAAGCTCCTCAGATAGCTCCTCTAGTGGTTCTGACTCCTCTGATTCTAAAGAAGAGACGCGAACGGTAAAGGGAAGGATGATCAAGTCTCCTCGTCCATCAACACCTGTCACCTTTGCATCGACCGTCCTCATTTTTACTCGCTCCAATGAGAATGCTCTTCGTCTTTGTCGACTTATTTCCCTTTTGGAGCCTTCCTTAGCCTCTCAAGTGGCTACCATCACGTCTACGATGCGCACAGCAGAACGACGCAAAACTCTTCGTCAGTTTGGCTCTGACAAGCGTCTTCATATATTAGTAGCCACCGATCTTGCTGCCCGCGGTATCGATCTTCCAGAGCTCGATAGTGTCATCAATTACGATGTTCCACCAAGTCTGGAGTTTTATGTACACCGTGTTGGTCGTACAGCTCGGGCAGGACGCTCCGGCCAGGCTTGGACTTTTTACACAAAAAAGGAGGCTGGTTGGTTCTGGCCTGAAATTGCTGGTGAACGCAAGAAGAAATCAAAGCACACGACAAAAGCAGCCATCCTACGTTCATCTACCATTGCTAAAGTCATTATTCCTCGGTTCCGTGAAGATCGTATAGAAAAGTATGAAGAAGCCCTTGCACAACTTGGCCAAGAGGCTGGTGAACGGCGATAGGCGCACTTTTGGGATATATTCTTGGACAAAATGAAAAAAAAGCTATTTTTATTGCATAACATCAATGTACTATTTTTCATCAGTTCTTTTTATAAACAGAAAAGGCTTATTTTATGGTAAATCTCTTGGGGCAGACGTAAATGGCAGGTTGACACGCCAGGTCCCGAACGACCTTGGTTCCTTTATTTTTGCTTCATCTTACACGAAACAAGGTGATCTAGAATGTACAGATATCAACAGCGTTTCCCAGCCATCGGGCAAGTTATTCTCTCCGAGAATCTTGTTTTTGCGATTTTCTACGAATTTTTGCCTCTGGCAGAGACAAGTGTCTTTCGGAATAATATACATTCCCTTCCTTGACGATGGCAATTATTCCTTCCATTTGTTCCAAACAAAGGCCCTTCTTACAAGGGCATTCCCTGGTGGGGATACCCCAAGGTATGGTTTCTCCGAGACATTGACTTTTGCAAACGCATGGAAAACTCTATTCCAACAATGTGGAACGATTGAAATGAAAAAAAGTACAAGTTCCTGTGGGAAACACGAACCGGCCATGGGACCCATTACCAATGAGCAGCGCTGTTGAACTCGACACGCTCTATAGGAAGATGCATTTCCTTACAAGCCATTTAGTTCTACCAATAAATTTCTAAAATATCATCTTGCAGAACCCTCAACTTTCGATGATTACCTACTGTAAGAGAAAATACCTCGCTCTTTATACCGCATGTAATAAAGCTCCTCTGTCGAGTATCAGACAAGAATCAAGACTCTTTTCATTATGCTTCTCTCATGGTGACGCAATCGAGTACGTTTATGGGCCAATAGAGATGAGGCCTTAGCGAAAAGAGTCCATTTACACCTGTGGCGAATTAAAAAAAGAACAATTCGTAAGAGTCCTTTGCTCACTCTTGGACATTTCGTACGGATACCATGAATGGACGAGCAGAAAAAAAAGGAACAAATAATAAAAAGAAAATAAAAAGGAATACGCTGAAAGGCCGTGGGGGGGGACGATGCATGTTTTGTAACCACCTCGCCTACGTTTCCTCGAAAGAGCCATCGCTCTTCCGAGCCTTTATTTTATCTCCGCCGGGGAGAGAAAACTACAGAGTGGCCTATGTATAGTCAAAAAAGAAATGCATCATGCCCTTCATTTTGTAGAGGAACGAAAAGCGCAGTATCTTCATATCACAAATAAGTATTTTCTGCATATGCAGGTACACGAGGGGCAGCCCCAAAACCATCCTTTTTGGCTTTTTTTTAAATAAAAAACGGCCTGAAAGGACAAATAATACTTAGGACTTACTAGGAGATAGGCTGTTTGCTGCCCAAGGCATCTAATGGAAGACATTTACAATCATCCAATGTATCGTGTTCCGCTTTAGATCCTTCGAACAAGGCAATAGGCACCAGAATACTTTTTTTAAAACGTGCGAGCTGCACGGTAAAGGAACCGTGCAACGATAGTTTGTAACACTTTCTAAAGGCGGCATTCACTACGAACGATCAGCCCAAAAAATAAAGATGATCCGAGGATATTTTTACGAAAGGGAAAAAAATGGTGGGCGCGAGGGAAGGGGGAAGGGGCCGCCGCTTTGTGTCATCATTTTATGCGCATGCAGCAACGTGCAGCTAACCGTGAACGCATATTGCATGGTGCGCAAGACCTTACCGCCTCTCGACTCTCACAAATGGAGAGTTTTGTTATGAAAAAGCGCCTAGTTCAGCGGTGAAGGTGGCTGTCCATCTTGGCCGGACGTGTGAGTTGTACATACATGAAAAGAACCCACTTTTTTTCATGTCATCATACCGCGAAAAAAAATAGATTATATTTGCACAG
Source organism: Chrysosphaeria jannelii (assembly GCA_020002325.1). Classification (NCBI taxonomy): domain Eukaryota; kingdom Fungi; phylum Ascomycota; class Sordariomycetes; order Ophiostomatales; family Ophiostomataceae; genus Chrysosphaeria; species Chrysosphaeria jannelii. The sequence continues at coordinate 94,244 of JAGKRY010000027.1, read as the reverse complement.
AGAGCTGCATTTATTCATTCCTTTTTTGATGTATAATTTTTGTAAAAAAATCTCCTGGTGAAACATTACTTTTTTTTTGGTAGATGCATACTTGGCAGAAGCTGGTCGGCACAGTCAATACGAAACGCATTTGATAAAACCAAAATAGACGGCCTTGATATGTATTTGTTTTTGTTGGCTTTTGAAGCCGGCAAAAACAAGATACTCCATAACGAGAAGTTTCTTTGAGGTAGGGCGTCGTTCCACTGAGAAGGATAGCATAGCTCGTCGTTGTGAATGAAAACCAAGTGGTGCACAAAGCTAAAACAAGTCAAGATCAGGAGGAACGCCACGTTTATGACATGCCTTGAATTGAAGAGAAAACTAAAAGCTACAAATGCAAGACGCGGGCAAAATCGTTCATCTATTGGGAGCCTATACGAAGTCTTGGGGCTGTGCATGTATTACTCTTTAGATAGTAGGAAGAAAATATACAAGGATAGAAACGAGCCTGTGGCCGTTCCTTTTCCGTCTCGATTGCATATTCGTCTCATGCTAAAAAAAACCACCACGTTCTAATGCCACGCATAAAAGTATTGTGGCCTCAGCCACAAGAATCATCAAGGTGCTTTACTTGCAAGTGAAATTTAATACGAAGCTTTGCTGCTCTTCATGTATAACAGATATTTCTTCCTTGTCACGATGGAAAAGAACCCTTCTTCATCCTTCTAGAATGTAGCTAGAAGGAATGGGCAGAAAAGAAAAGAAAAAGGCTGACAAATTCTCCTTCGGAGTCACCATCAATACAAGGTAATACCTTTTCATTTTACTATGCTTGGTAGAATACGAGTGCCATTTTTTCTTGTAGTTTATCCTCCCGGTAGTACATGAAGGAATCGAAATGACTCGTATTTTTGTTTTCTTTTGCTAAAAAAGTACGCATTGTCCCTAGCTGATCAGTGGCGGGATGAGCCTTTCGTGTCAAGTCATGAAGAGCAGGCAAATCCGACTTTTTCTTTTTTCTCATTCACTTCTCGTTTGACTCGACAATATTATGAGTATGTACCTACAATTGCACAATGAATATGTGATTGGGTTGAAAGTGATTGGCAAATTCTTCCCGAACACGTGGCAAATTCAACGTTAACTCATTGTTGTCCTCTTTTTTTCTGTTATCAAAACTTGACCGGTGTTTCTTTTCCTCGCATCACTTCATTACTACCCCGTTCAAAAGAAAAGAAACGTCGAGAAAGCTAAAAAGTCGAGTCTCTTTGTGGTGACGATTCTACAATACAACATCAACATGGAATTCCCGATAAAAGGGGTTTGCATCGAAGAATTCCACATGGCTACAAGGATGTCAACTTTTTTTATTTTTATTTTTTCAACGGCGCCATGCCCTTTCATCATTTTTTTCACGTCTCAAGATCTACTTTTATCTATTTGAAGGTAATAATGACGTAACTTTTCTCTCTTTCCTTTCTTTGGCGTATGCATTTTCTTTTTTGCAGAAAAGGCGGCCTCGAAGTTCTTGCAGCCGTTTGTGCATGCATGCGTGCTTTCGCAAACAAGCTTTTGTTTCTCTCTTTACCGCAAAGTTTTCATGGACACCCTCCTTGACAGCATCGGCTACCTGCTGAGGGCATGTATCGTCATGTAGAAAAAAAGAAAAAGAAGGAGGCAAATCAAGCAGAAGGTAAATTTAGGTCCACTGGTGTTTTACATCCAACATTTCGGCGGCATGCATATGATTCCGCCCGCTTTCTTCTTTCTTTCAACAATTATGTTGGTATCAAGAAATGGCGAGGCAAGGCCCCACTAAAAACTTGGAGCTGGTCATAAGCTACATAGGCAATGTCGTAATGCATCTGAGCGGAATCTATTCGATCGCTTAGCCCCCCAAGAGAAGAAGGAAAACAGAGTCGATGAACATTGATATTCAGCTTGAACTGAAAAGAAGATTGCTTTTGTATAATGCCGACGTCTACAATCTTTCATTACAAATGTAAATTTAACTAAAAACAAAAGAGCGATCAAGTAGTCCACACAGCATCGTCATCTTTGCATTAATAAAGCAGTTCGTTTCAGCATATACAGCCCTGTTTTGGACATATTTGTGTCAAAAACATGCAGCATGATCCCATGAAAGAAGAAGACCTTGGCAAACAAGACATCCATGGCTGCAAGCCCTTGTCGACATCGATACCTACCCCAACTGCACTCTTTTCTTCTTCAACTACTACGTCGCTAATCTCCTTCCTAGTCGGGCCCCGAACGCTGTTTTACCAGAGTAAAATATTAATTGATTTTTATTATGTTTATTCAACAAAGAACGGGGATGTGCTCTGCAGATATATCATGCATGCTAACGTGCATAGTACATACTACAGACCACATTGCGGCAAACGCTGCAATTCTCTGATTCATAATTGCATGCAATTACATTCTGAAGACTTTTCTTTTTCGTCTCATTTCTTTTAAAAAGGGAGCTCATATTAAAAGGAAGGCCAGCAAAGTATAAATGGAAATGGAGGGGTGCAAGACCTGCTTCTTCATTCGAAAGGCTTACAAGACCACCATAAATTGGATATACACAACCTCCAACCAAACTTTTATGTTATTGGTTCCTTTTTTATCGCGATCCTACTTTTTTTAATTCATGTCTACCCCAGGGTGTCAAAGATCTGGTATGATTATCCCATCGAGCGGGCATGATTCCTTTTTTTCCCTTCTTTTATGTACATATAGTAATTTTATTTCTAGAAAACAAAAAAAAAAAAACTCATCACACCCACCCTTGCTCATTTCTTCTGCAAGAAGGACCCGGCAAGATATTCTAGCCAGTCTCAGAGTATGTCTGTTCGAAAGTAGTACAATCGCTTTCACTGCAGGGCCACCGCCTCAAGTTGCCCAGTTTTTCCTTCGCTACAGTCCCATATGTTCATCTTGTATAAGCAGATCATCCAAACTCGTAGATAAAAGGCAGGTGGCACGACACCTCCTCCATTCCTATTTCCCTACCCATTCATTTCACAAAAAGGCAGACTTTTGCAAGAAACAATTCTCAGCATCATCCTTCTCTACCCCATTCCTCTTCATCCATACATTTTATACTGAAAACCATTACATCATGTCTCGGTGCAACACTATGAGCATTGGCAATATCCTCGACTCGTCGAGTGGTTCACGCCAGCACTATACTTTTGAGCCATCCCCTCTAAAGCAAAATACTTCCATGCGGCCCTATTATGCTGGCTCATATGAAAACAAGCTCCCACCAATGTCTCAAGAGCGTCAATATCGGCCTCGCATCCTTCACCATGACATTCATGTTGTTACCTACCCCCAAAATGTACACGATACGCCATACCCTACCCCCAACCGCACATCTGTACAGTCAGCCAGAGTGCCTATTGCTCAGCCAGACAAGGGATACTCGGCCCAAACTTCTCGTAAACGCCCAGCAAGTCCCATATCTGACATGAGCGTCAGCTATTCATCACCCAAGCGTGTCTGCTATACGCCACAGAGACAAGCCACTACTAGCACCCCTTGTACGCAAGGCCGTCATCAAAGCCCAGATGGTTCTGGCTCTCCCTCTCCTTCAGACTCTTCTGACTCTCCCCCAGCAGGCAACCACAGATTTTCCTGCCCTTTTTATAAGCGTGACAAGAAAAAGTATGGCAGCGCCAAAGGCTGTTCTGGCTCAACATGGCCTAGTGTCCATCGGGTAAAGGAGCATCTCTACCGTCACCACTACCACATTCTTTGTGACCGTTGCCTTCAAAAGTTCCCTAATGACGAAGAGAGAAAGGCGCACCAACGCTCCTCCCAGCCATGCCGCCTTTCCACTCATCCCGTTTCGGAAGAAGATGGCTTTGATACGGTTATCGAAAAAAAGCTTCGATCCCGCAAGAAGATTGATGGCCAAACAGAGATTGACAAGTGGCGGCATGTATTTCTGCTCTTGTTCCCGAGCTACAAGAATGGAAACAAGCCAGTCCCATCTCCTTGCTCATAAGACCGCTCTCTACTCGACACTATCATCTTGTCCCATGATTCCCTACAAAAGCTCCTCCTTTTCAATTCTTTTCCGCGGAAGATTCTTGTATATAAATTACAATTTTACTCAACACCCCTCTTTATATCCCTTCCTCTGATAGCTTTTACCCTTTATATTCCTGCTGGCAGGGCCTTTTTACAACATGGACAGTGCGTAAATATTTGTTTATTTATAATGTGAAAATAAAATAAAACTCATCAACTTGACAAAAAAGAATAAGAGAAATAATTTTTGTGGCCATTAAGCCATTTGATAGGAATAGAAACCAAGTTGTTTGACCCGAACGCCAGCAATGTAACAAAGGAAAAGAAGGAAATAGAGAGAAAAAGGGTGTATCAAGCGAATGTAAGTTCAGAATGGTTACTCCACGGTGATGTGGCCGGGTCCTTTGAACTGCGGCCAGCAGCAATCACACTAGAAAGCATACCGTCGTCAATAATGGACGTCCCTCGAGCAAGGCCAATCGCCTCGGGCAATATCTGAGTAGACATTTCTAGCGACAAATCCTGGCTGTAAAAGCTTCCAGGACTCGTCGGCGCCTCGGATGACGAGATGCTTCTGATAGAGCCGGTACTTTCCAATTTTCCATGTGAAATGGTACTTGGTGGCAATGGCCAATTGGCATCGGACGAAGCTTCCACTACAGTACTTGTTAGGATATCTTCCCGTAATGGAGTTTCAGGAGGCGTGAAAAATTGCGCAGGAGGTGGCGAAATGATTTCTCTCTTATTCGGGGATGTCGGTGATGGAGGAAGTCTCTGTTTTTGCGCTTCTTGCTGCTCATCGTCAGGCGATTTCTGTAGCTTCGATGTTGGCGTTTTCTCAACATCAGATCCATAGCTTGTTGAGCGGCTTTGATTGGTTTTACGAGTGTCAAATCCAGAAGGGAAATGTGGACTCGCTGAGCATGGACTGGCCAATGGGCTTACCGCACGAGGGCTTGGCGGCAGACGAGGGCTCGCGATGGGACCCCGAAGCTTTGGAATGGGGTTGGACTCTCCACGTGGTCCTTGCGGTAACGCCTGTCCGCGGGGAACAATGTTTTGCATTCTTGGGCTAGCATTGGGGCTCGCTGGCGACTTCGTCTTGGACAAGTTTTGCATTGACTTCGAGCTTTGAAGTTGCCGTGGTGGATTTCCATAGGGAATTCTTTGCGCCATCAAATACAATTCCCAATCTCCATGTGGCATATTCGGAGGACCCGGCCGTCGAACTGGATTTCGAGGTGGTGGCCATGGTCTATTTTGCGGTCGCTGTGGGCCAGGACCAGAGCCAGGGCTAGGGCGCATCGTTTGATTGGGAGGTCCTGGATGCCTTCCCGGGCCAGGAAGTCCTGGAGGATGGCGTCCATTTGGTGGCATTGGCGGGCCTCTAGGCTGGCCTTGGGGATGACCAAAGTGATGGTGGCCTTGTGGAGGACCTTGCTGTGGCCTAGGAGGTACATTTAGCCTAAAGGGTAGAGGACGTGGTGCTGGATGCCCTGGAGGCATTTGTCGTTGGCTATCATTCTGACGGCTCTGCCCCGGCTTTGAGCCATGAGTTGCATCTTTTGGCCGTCCCGATGCTTCATGTTTAGGAGAATGCCTTTTTTCCGAGGATGGCGTTATCGTGGTGGTCTGACTTGCGCTCTGTGGTAGCTTTGGCGTACTTGGCGCACTTCGGTCAGTTTTTGCACTCTCCGCTATAGGGCTTGGTCGATAAGGCTTATAATGTCCGGGCGACGGTGGTTGATCCTCCACCTTTTGTAAATAGCTTGGCGTTGGTGGTTGCGCAATGTGGTCCTTGAGCCACTCTTGTTCCAGCTTATTTAGCTGCTTTGACCAACTGCGTCTTTTTGGGATGTCAATCTTCAAATTGTTTTGTTTGGCAGCATCCCGAGCCTTTGTCATGGGACGGCCTGGACTCAGCGGCGCAGGGATATCATCTCTGTCAAAATCACCTTTCAATGACCATTGGCTATTTGATTCTGGAGTTGTTGCTGCCGTCTGAATTCCGTCAGAATTGGAAATTTCTGAAGCTTCGGAAGATGACCCTCGTTCAGAAACAGGCACATGCTTTGGAGATATGGGCTCCTCTGGCCCACGAGCACCAGGGCTCATGAAGCTCGTAGTAACAGTACCAAAAGCTTTTTTAGCAGGAAGGAATGGTGATGTAAAATCTGTTCTTCCGGGCCCATGGGAGGTGCTCGGTCTCTCCATGTCTATTGTGTTTTCAAAATCAAAGCAAGCAAGTCTTTTTGTGGATTGGTCATTGGATGTATCAAGCTGACTAGCAGAGGCAGAGCCTGTTAGAGATTTCCCAGAATGTGCCCATGGTGAGCTAGGGAGATCAAACCTGGAACCATTCTCTTCAGCAAAGGAGAGCCCGGGAAGTCGAGGAGCCATGACACTCGTTTGGATGGGGCCGTATGGACTACTAAGGCCAAGGCCTTCACCCTCGGCAAAGACTTGACGGTCAATCTCTGTAGCCTTGGCGTCCGCTTTTGTTTTTCTACCATTAGCAAGGGAACAATACAGCTGCTGGGTTTACACACTTCTTCTTGAAACCAGAGAAAATTCCCATTTTGCTAATATGCTCGTGTTTTGAAAAGAAAACAAGAAAAAAAAAGGGCACAATGAGGAAGTGAAAGAGTTTTTATTTAAGGTGTCTAGACCACCTGTTATTAATACATTCCACGGATATTTTTATTTTCTAAAAAAGAATGTGTGCCTGAAACAAGGGTATATAGGAAAAAGAAATTCATAATAGCTCAAGCAAAGCAATTGTAATCGTTATTTTGTTTTTTTGTAAAAATAAATACTTCCATTCTTCTGGTGGGGGTGGGATACTGTTGCTTACCCATTGTTTGTGGACAAAAAACAACGAAGCCAAGACAGCTAAAAGAAGAACTTGACAGCTAGACAACTCATAATCGATCAGTTCCAGAAAAAACAAGAACCTGTTTTGCATTTACCCATGAACATTTGAGAATATAAAGTTAATTGAGCGTATTCCCATGAGCAAGTGGCATATTCCCATGAGCAAGTGGCAGCATCACAAGGGGAGGGTAGTGCACGAACGCCACTTCCTTTTGACAATCCATTTGATGTTTATAACCTCTTTGCTTTTTCAATTTTTGCACCAATAGATCTTTAAAAGCCACGATAAAAGCCACGAGAGCTTTCCATCTTTTTTTATGACCCTTTCTTCTACTTTTTTTCAACGACACAAGGGAGGGAGTATGCATTTGTCTTTCAAAAATCAGACATGGACGTTCGCATTCAATCAAACCTTTTTTGATGAACATGGCGTACATATTTCGTGCAGAAGCCAAGAATTGCATATTTTTTGACCTAAAAAAAAAATAAAATAGCAAATCCTTCTAAAAAAATGCGAAAAGAAAAATGTAAAAATCGAGGCAGAAATTTTACCATCGGTCGAAGCCGAGTTAGCTGAACCGATCGGCATTTGCATAATCCCTGTAAGCGCATCCTTTCCTCTCGATCCTCTTTCGGATGCCGGCGACACCTGTCGGGAAACGCAGCTTTTTTGTGACAAACAAAAGACCGATTTTCAGGGTTGGGTAAAATACATCCCCCCATAGTAATGTAAAATACATCCCCCCATAGTAATGTAAGGGAGACTAAATCATTGGTTCATCTGAATGAATATATACATATGCAGTGTCAAAACCTCTTAGTGGTCAGTATCGCTTGCAGTTGAATCTCATTGAAACGGAGCTACTGTTTCCAGCTCGTCTCCCTTGCAGCGCCTCCATCATGCCATTGGCCTCTGGGAAAACAAAGCATCACGTATGCACTATTAGAGTGTTTCACAATGACGACATGGTGCATATGAGCCATGAGATATGTTGTTATTGTATATGGTCATAGCTATGACGACCGCTACTCAAGAATGCATCGTGCATTTTTTTTAAAAAGGACGGTTGTTTATTAAACTACCTGCTGTCTGCGCGCTACTCATGGAAGTAAGGCTTGCAAGCAGGACGAGCTACCTCCCACGCATCGTCAAACGCCTTTACAACCTCATCGGGCAAGCGGCCCTTTTCCAAACTGACGAGATTCTCCTCTAGCTGAACAGCACTACTAGCTCCAATTATAATAGCATCGCCAAACTTTGGGTCTAGCTGGCTGTGATGGTTTGCCCAACGTAAAGCAGCCTCTGCCGTTGTCATTCCACTGGCCTTGGCCGCTGGACGTATAATGTCTAGGGCGTCAAAGTAGGTGTCGTTCCAATACCTACGACGGTAATTTGTCCCTTGCGTCCTGTTCGGGTCAAACCGGGACCCCGTTTCGTGGTCACCGGCTTCCTGACTGCGTTTGTACTTGTCAGTAAGCATACCACCAGCAACCGGGTTGTAGAGGTAAAAGGCCATGCCGTAATTACGCAGACACTTTAGCAGTTCAGGCTCCACAGCTCGATGAAGCCCATTGTAGACGCCCTGGTAGACATCTGGTTTCTTCCAATCATTTCGAATGCAAATCTCACAAATTTCAGCCACTTCCCAAGCGGCATAGTTGCTAATGCCAAAGCGGCGGAAATACCCCTCCTTGTAAAACTCATTGACAACACGCAGCGTGTCTTCATAGGGAACACTTCTGTCTGGCGCATGCAAATACCACATGTCTACTTTTTCCGTCCGAAGGGCCTTGAAGCTGTCAAGAAGAGCATCTTTTAACTTGTTCGGGTGGTGGCTGTATACTTTATCACCAGACTTGTTGGGCGACAGTTTTGTGTCCATGACAAGGCCCCTCTTTTGCCAGTCCAGCTGACCGAGATACTCTTCCGAGCTGCCTTCGCCATACGTACGGGCAGAGTCGATTTCTGAATGCCCATGTTTTTGGAAGACGTCAAGAATGTAGGCACAGTCTTTGAGGTCGTGTACACGTGCCTGTTCGACACCAGGACGGCCTAGGGTCATGGCACCAAAAACTATTTTGAGATGGGAAGTCATTTTAGACACAATAATGTTTGTGAAATTTACGAATTGCTTTGTGAAGAGATGACTTCATGGAGGGGAGAAAGGGAGTATTTATACATGCTTGCTGTTACATACTCGTGTGGGGTAATAATACATGGGCCTCGGGAGGACTCGTTGAATGGGCATCAAAGAGTACAGCGTTATTTACGAAATAAGAATCATGCTTCACAGCGTAAATATGCTCAGAAGAGTGCATTGATGGAATGCATTGCATAGAATGCGGTGGCAAATCAAAATAGACAAGTGCGCCACAGTTATCTATTCCACTATTGACTTTCATTGAAGATACTAAAGAATCAAATACAAAGCCATTACTTATCAGAAACCTGGATGGATTTTATGCAATGGCATTGGCAACTTGTAGTAGCGTCTATTCACAATGGCTGCAATATCGGCTGCCGTCTCCGAGCCTTTGGCAAATACCCCAAGCATCTTTCTACCAGGGATAGCAAGAAATGAAGAATTCTGAAATACCATAGCAAGCAGACCAGCTATGGGACTCCAACTATACACAACACGGCCCATAAGAATGGGTCCCGCTGCATATGACGTCGTCTCCGAATGCATTGCGTTTTCGAGCACGGAGAGAATGATCATGTAATCAAAACGACATCACGTGTACACAGCTCAGTGCGGCCCCACTTATAATGCGACTTGCGCAAAGGATCACTGATCACCGATCGTAAAGTTTTGGCATTTTTCCATGATATCGACACCGTTTGCAAGATGGCGCTCGTCTAAAAGGTTTACATGTCAAGTATTTTGACTGAGATAATCAAAAGAGGAGGCTCGCACATGAAGTCTCTCAATTTGAATTTTTAACCTATTATGCCACTTGCCACGGCTAAAGTGTGGTCCTCGAGCCCTTTTATTGGTCTGATCAAAGACAAAAATACTAGAGATCTCTTGCCTTTTTATAAAGCCAGTGTAAAAATCCAAAATATTTTTTTCTTCAGTGCCAAATCTATGTATATCCTTTTTTTTTCTCTCGGAACGTCTCATTCGGCATACGCATTTCACTTTAACCTGTGCAGCCAGAGCTTCCATCACATCACAGCATCCCCGTGGATTCATACTTGCTGATCCATGTACCATTTTCACTTTAAATTGAAAGTCAAGATTCAGTCTCTCCTATAAGGCGAAAGTAAGCGACTTCCTGTCTTTGCACTTACTGCCCATATAAAGACTACTATGACAATCCTCGGCGATCAAACGCACGTTGGAGATGGCAATGCTTCCGACGCACCTATTCATCCCGCTGCCCTGAGCGCAAAGGACAATGAGGCCCAGGCCGTAAGTGATGGGATCCGCGTTCTCAAAGCACAGCACGTGCATTGGTATAGCTACCTCCAGACGTGGGACTTTTGGGTCGTCGTCCTCATCGGCCAGGTGCTATCCCTTGGCATTACCGCTACGAACACTTTTACCACCTTCTTGGCTAACAACAACACAAACATTCCCGCCTTTCAGACCTTATTCAACTATATCCTTTTATGCATCGTGTATATCCCCATTACGTTTTACAAAAAGGGATGGCGCTACGTGCTTCGCGAAATTCTTTTCCGTGAAGGCTGGAAATACTTTATCCTCTCTTTCCTTGACGTGGAAGGAAACTACTTTACCGTATTGGCGTACAACTACACCAATATCTTGAGCGCCCAGCTCCTTAACTTTTGGTCGATTGTTTGTGTGGTCATTGTCTCGTTTTTGCTTTTGCGTGTTCGCTACCGGATCTTCCAGATCGCTGGCATTTTAGTGGCATGCGGTGGCATGGGCGTCCTCCTCGCCTCGGACCATATTACTGGTTCCAATGGCGGCCCGACCAAGGACAAACTTAAAGGTGATCTCTTTGGATTACTGGGTGCCAGTCTCTATGGTCTAAGCAATGTGTTTGAGGAATGGTTCGTCAGTCGTAAGCCAGCATATGAGGTGCTCGCTTGTCTTGGATTTTTTGGTGCTTGTATAAACGGCGTCCAGGCTGCCATATTTGACCGGAACTCTGTCCACGATGCCAACTGGACAGGTTCCGTTATTGGCTACTTGCTTGGCTACACATTTTGCTTGTTTATCTTTTACACGCTGGCTCCTCTCATTCTACGCATGGGAAGTGCCGCCTTTTTTGATATATCTCTGTTGACGGCCAATTTCTGGGGCGTCATTATTGGCATCCATGTTTTTGGCGACAAGATTCACTACTTATACCCCATTGCTTTTGTTATGATTGTGATTGGTCTCTTTACCTACTTTTTGAGCGGGAGCATACTTGGCGACTCACAGAAGCCATGGCTTGGTGCGAACCAAGAAGATGGCGTTGCTGGCTTTGGAACGGCCAAGCTAAAAGCTCTCAACGCGGCCAAGAAGGTACAGGCGGAAGAGCTCAAAAGGGAGGCGGCCATGCTTTCATGAATTGGGAACATGAAAGATGAATGGTTTTTGTTTTAAAATCTTGTAGTATGCCCGTCAGAATAGAATACTCATGATATAACGAGGCCTAGGTCCAATTGGTGCTGCGCTGGCTTACTGTAGAACATGGTTGAGAACATCGGTAATTTCGCGAAGAACAGACGATAAAAGCTTCTTACCTAATCATGTCTCTTGCAGCCACACAGGAAAGGCCAAGCGCACGTTTGGGTATTACTGAGTTGCGGTATTAATGAGTGCACGTCTTTATTGTCTCTAGTGGTTGGGTTTGGCGTTGGTTGTCTGTTGTCTCTGTCCCGTGCCGTGCCAGACGCACGCACGTGACCTGGAGGAACGTTCCCTCCTCTCATTACATAATTTGTGATTGGTCATCTGCGTCGAAACAGTCACGTTTGTCCACTGTGCTCTGTGGGCCCTGTCCGCCTCCTTTTCGAATCTCCTCAGTGGGCGGTAATTGACTCTGCATCATTCTCCTTCTTTTTTACGTTTCGACGCACCCAACTTTGAAGCGTTCTTGCTCGCAAGGTGAGTGAGTGGCCCCCCTGCATCCCACCCCCAGTGCCCGGCCGCACAATTATTGCATTTAGCATGAATCAAAAAGCCCTGCGTTGATGGGACCTGTCGACACAGCTTTGATGCTACCCGCAGAGCTCTCGGATGCGTTTTAGTGACATGTGCCGATGAAGATCGTCCGCTTCCCGCCCCAAAAAAATGAAAAGATCTGAGCCCTTCTTAGCCTAGCGGTTTTGAATGGACAAGACATTGGCCTTCTTTTTTTGCTGACCCTTGGAGCTGTTTCACTGTGCATTTCATCTTGCGGCTCTCTGCTGCGGGTTCCCTTTCATCCAACCTTTGGCGAAGCACATGCTAACAGACTGAACAGACCTGTCCTTTGCAAGCAGCTTGGCACATTGCTACCATGTCTTATTATGATCACGATAACCCGCACACTTGGCCTGGTTCCGTCCAGAAAGCCTGGAACGACCCCGAAGCAGAGCCACAACGAGCCCATGCCGGCCCCGCCGCAAGTGTCCCTGTTCAGCAAGCACAAGCGCCATCAACAGGGTCCGAGGCCACGGCTTTCACCCATCAGATCGAAGGTCTGTCGTGACTTTCCTCTTCTATAATAGATGCTAATGTCCAGAGGTCGATCGTGCCATGGATAATCTCTACAAGAGCGGCAAAATCTTCAGTCCACCTCGTAGTATGCTCTTCCCGTGGCCTTTACTTGTACTGACAAGCAGTAAATGGACGTCCTGTCCACGGCGGCATGCCACGGCCCCCAATCATGCCCGACTTTGACGATGTCCATGCCATGCATCAGCCAGGTCCCCAAGGCTTCTTCCCCAACCAACGCCATCCATCTTCGCGTGGGTCTTCAGAAGCTGAGCAGCTCTTTCTAGCCAAACGTCGCATGGCAGCCCAGCGTGAGAGAGACCTCCACAGCATGCATCGAGAGCAGCATTTCAACAGAGGTTTGTCCTTTTTTTTGCTGCTGTCATCTATACTGACTACTAGGCGCACACTTCTCGGACATTGCGTTTGCTGCCAATCCTGACGGCCCTCTCAGTCCCCCGGATGCTGAGCACAAGCATTCGACTCTGTACAACGATGGAAAGTATCCTGAGACCTCTTTTGCCGAAGACAGCACGGCCATCCTCGGCATTTCTGGTTCTTCTGGGCCTGCATCACACCGTGGCCCATCGCCTCTAACGTACAGTCGTCCTGTCCCCGTAACGGAGGCTTTCAAGGAGGCTTCTAGTCTCTCTCCTGCCCTGAAAGGTCTGCGTCTCCAGGACGGTCCTTCTACGCCTCAGCCAAACGATCAGATGAATTGTACAAACACAACCTCCCCTGTGACCTCCCCAACGCGTGGCTCGGTCTCGGGGGCGGCTGTGGCTCCGATTGGCACGCGTCCGTCTGTACCGGCAAATACTTCTGGCGGAACGGCCGCGCTTGGCCAGGCCACTCCATCGGTTCCGTCGTCACATTCGGGGGAGACGCCTGAGTTGAAGAGTGCTGCGTGGGGCAAACGTTGGGGAAACAAGGAGCCTGGCAAGCCTACCATGGGAGGAAACCGGACGAGTGTCTGGAGCTAAGCGGTTTGATCTGGCTACATTTTTTTGATTCTTTTCTCTTTTTTTTTGTTCATCTTTGGAGGCCTGGCGTCTTGGAAATTTTTGGATGTCGGCATTGACTCTCATTGTATCTTGGCGTGTTTTCTTTTGGATATGGAGTTTCTTTTTTTATTTTGGATATGTGGTTGGTTAGGGCATTGGGCCGGTTTTGCAAAGTTTGCAATTATTTTTTGGAAAGGTTTTCAACGTAGGAGTTATTATGGTGGCAAAAAAAATTGAAAAATCGGAGAATGCAGAGGAGAACGGAGGGAAAGGTGTATGGAGTTTTGGATAGTGCAAAGTCATTACATACATATATCTTTTTTTTTCTATATGCTATGGATGGTTTGATAGGAGAGAGACAATATGCTACATATATGAAAGAAAAAAAAGGTTAAAAAAATAAAGATCAGGCCATGACGGTTTCCCATCCGTTCCTGGTCATGACATCTAACCAGTATACGGTGCTCGCCGCCCCAAAGACATCCATCTCGGTCCATGTCGTTCGAACAATATCGATGCATGCCTCTACTGGCTTTGGTGGTAGAGCGTGCAAGAGGGCTGCGAGCCGAGAATCGACAAAGCCACGAGCACGGACAATATCAACGAGCCGGGCATCCAGGAGACGAAGCTCGCTCGAGAGGGCGACGAGGAGGAAGGGGTGGAAGTCTCTTGTGCCTGATTCGGCCGGAATCGATTTGAGCCGTTCAATAGCAGCCAGTGCAAAGGAGGCCAAATAAGAGAGGGGGTCCTCAAAGGTATTGTTCATGGCGAGACGCTCAATGAGCAGTTGTGGGAATACATGGTAGAGCTGAATAAGGCCTGTGTCGCGGAGGATATGGGCGAGACGCAGCAAATGCCACACGGGCGTGTTTCCATCACCAGGGTCTGTTACAGAGACCTCGTCTGGCTGCGAGATGCCGAGGATTTCCTTTTCCAAAGCTCGGCTTTCTTCGAGAAGTATTCTGGGAGGGTCTGTCTTTTTCCGTTCCCTTCGAACGAGACGGCCCACCTTGAGTACGGCCAAGTGTGTTTCAGCGCAGACCCCCGTCCAAGGATGGGGGGTTCCGCCCGAAGACGTCAGCCCTTCAAGATTAGCATAGATGCTGTCTGTGCAAAAGGCGAGGAGCATGCCCCAAAAGAGCATGCTCTCCTGGAAAAAAGAGTGGTCAAACGGGGGTGCAGGCAATGCCCTTGTTTCGTCGAGCACAGAGGCAAGTTTGTTATAAAAGCCAATGCCGAGATCGCGGGAATTGTGCCAGCCAGCCGTGCCGCCGAGCATCAAAAGAGCCAAGAGTGTGTTGTTGTCCCACTTTTGGACCTTCATCAAGAGGGCGATGGCCTCCGTTCGCAGTTGATGGCCAATGGGCACCATTTGTGGCAAGTCTCTGGAAAGGGATGCGGCAGCCATGCTCTGCAGAGTACAGTACATGAGCCTCGACGATGCCCAGACGTTTGTCACGGCGGTCCGGAAAGGGTTGAGGGGACTGTCAAAGCACGAATAGACTTGTGCTGTGACCTTGAAGTAGAATTCCACTAGGGCAGTGCTGGGGTCATTGAGTTGGGGCGGGATGAAAAAGTACGGCATATGGTTGTACCCGGCGACTGTGGCTGGTCCATGGAGACCCGAGACATCATGCAATCCTATATTCATGTTGGCCACGTCAAGATCGAGGCCGAACAGTGGCATAGACAGGGAGCTGTGGTCATGGAGAGGTTTTGGCGACAGGGAAAGTTTAGGGGATGTCCTTTGAACCGCCTTTGGGTCTACGTTGCCAATGGGCCCAAGAATCAATGGAGGCGTATCGGCGCAGGAGGGAGGAAACGGTTCCGTCAGCTGCGATTCGTCCTTCTTTTGATGGAGATCCGGCAGGACCTCGTGTTTGGATGACCATCGAAGCTCCTGGACATAGCCAGGACACTCCACGCCAGCGCGCGTACACCGTGTGCATGATGGCTTCACCTCATCGCACCGAACCTGGCCATTGTTAGTTCGTCTTTTGACGGTTTCATCGTCTGCACCAACGCACTCTCTGTTTCTTGCAGCGAGAACATCCCGTCCGGGAGTATCCATAGTGCGCACGCAATCGCTTAGTGCCGCTCTTTGTGATTTTGGTTATTTTGTCTTGCTGTTCACTCATACTTCATTTTTTTTTTTTTTGGTTGAACAAGATCGGCATGACGTCGCGACAATGAGACGGGATTTAAGTGGGGGGTTGGCTCTTTTTGCCGATTTTTGTACATAATGCTTTGCATGAGACGACCCAAGCTTAAGCCTCCACTAGACATTAAATACACTCTAATCAAATCAAATCAAATCGAAGACGACCCAAGATTTACACTATTTATTCACCAAGAAACTCCCGGACACGTCCCCCAACGTTTTCAAGATCTAGTAAAAATGTATCATGCCCAAATAAACTCTGCTCCTCGCTCAACTCGTAATATTCCACCCTCGTATTGCCCCCAAGTCGAAGCGACTCGGCAATCTCCCGTTGCTGCCACGCTGGAAACAGTATGTCACTCGCCACGCCCATGACAAGGATCGAATGGTCCCGGAGCCCTGCTAAGCCTCGAATCAAGTCATTCGACGGCCGCTCCGCGGTTGCCACTGGTTCATTCATGTCTGGCACTAGCTCCTTTTCTGTATAGGGAACCTCGGGAAGCTTCAAAGAAGTCTCCCCGTGTCCTTGCTTGCTCATTCTCTCCCGCGAGGCCACCTGATGGCTCCACCCAAGGTCAAAGAGATCCATGGCCTTGCTGACGTACAAAAGACTGTTTGGGTCATAGGTGAGACAAAACTTTTCGCCAGCGTGGTCGAGGTACGTCTCAATCAGGAAATCCGGACACAACGCTGGCGGCCGACTGGGGTCTGCCCGTCTGCGGCCAAATCTCTGCTCCCATTCCGGGCCCGACCGGTATGTCACCGTTGCTATTTCACGGGCCAGCTTCATACCGGCATGCGGTGGCACGCCATCGTAGTAAAACCCACGGTTCCAGTGCGGATCCATAATGAGTGCCTGGCGCTGTGTGTGTCGCATGGCAATGCCATAGGGATGGCTCCGAGCACAGCTCGAACCCGTAACAACCTTGCCCACTCGCTCGGGGAAAAGAACGGCGGCATCGAGGGACTGCATGCCCCCCATGGAATAGCCAACACTTGCATATAGTTTCTGGATGCCCAAATGGTCGAGCAGCCGGAACTGTGCCCGCACCATGTCGTGAAGCGTCACAATCGGGAAGCGAGTCGCATAGGGTCGGCCATCGGCTGGGTCAATGCTCGATGGACCCGTTGAGCCATAGCATCCACCAAGGACATTTGTGCAGATAATGTAGTATTTGTCAGTGTTGAGGGCATATCCTGGCCCAGGGCCGATAAAGCGCTCCCACCATCCATCTTGCGGATTCAACTCGGTGCTGTGGGCGTGGGACGATGCCGAAAGCCCAGTGTGTAGGAGAATGGCATTGCTTTTCTCGGCATTCAGAGTGCCCCATGTTTCGTATGCAATTCGGAACTCGGGCAGAACACCACCCCAGTCGAGAGAAAGTGGCTGCGGACTATCAAACACCAACGTAGCCCCCGCCGTATACGATGGCTCGGGCCCACTCATGGAGGTGCGGCTAGATGTGGTGGCTGCGGGTGGTTTGGCACGGTTCCGCAGCTCCTGCGACCGGGAATCGAGAGCATCAAGGCATGGGAATGTCATGGCTGGATTCGACGATGACGTGCATGCCGAGGAGTATGTTCTGACAGCGAGCGGCTTGGCTTTGATGGAGATCCGAGGCCGCGGCCCCGTTGGCATGGATGGCCCGAGCCGAGGGACGCCCCGAGTGGCCCGAGTCTTCAATCGATGCATGGATTTTTTTGAAGAAAAAGAACGACAGTGCCGTCTAGGACGACTCTTTTTTATTTACTACTATGAAATTTCTACGATTGCTAATCAAATGTCCATGTCGAAATATCTTTCGGCTCGGTTTTGGCGTGGCATAGCAATTACGAAATTTCACGTGATAGTAGTCGCTAATGTCTGGAACTGATTATGTAAAGGCCACTGCGGCGGGCAGTGATGTCATTGTGACGCTTTACATGGACTCAAATGTAGGCTGCCACTCTGCCGCTTGGGGTGCATGTTGGATCTGCTCCTCGACCATGTCCCTGTTCCCCATCAGCAAAATAATCACGGGGAGCTTTTCACTTGTCTTTGAATTCTTCAGAAATAGCTTTTTGGTAGTATTTCTCCTCACCATTGCGAGTATTCTCGCCAGTATCGAGCTTGTCCTGCGCGGTTTATATATTTTGGATATGGATAGGCCCCCCCAGGAATTTTCTCCCACGGTGGGAGATGTTTTGATGGTGCGGGCGACGCTTCGGAAGAAGCTCCCGATGGAGCTGCTGAACAAGATTCTCGACGATGCCGAATACTGGCCCATGGTTCGTACGCATTGTGCCTTTGAGCCGGCCTTTGTTGTTCCCCACTACGTCAAGGAAACGGGGCGGAAAATAGAGAACCGGTTCGTGATGAGATCGCCGCCGCTTTGTTGCCCAGGAAAGGCGACCGAGGGCTATGCAAGGGAGCCCCCGACGAGCCAGCTGGCCAAGGAGGCAGATGCGCCCAAGCCTCTACGTACGGTGATGACCACGCTTCGGCATCCGTGCCGCAAAATCGAGTTTCGTCTGCGGAGCCACGACCAGGGATGGGCAGACGGGAGGCGGACGCCGAGCACATACGTCGGCTCGTTCACGTGGTTTGACGTGGGCAAGGAGAGGCTCGAGGACGCCGAACGATTCGGCGAGGAGGGGGCACAGATGAGGGACACTGTGTATGCGCATGGCCAGCTCGCAACCGTGCTTCCAGAGGGTCTTCGGCACGAGCTGCTGCCAGGACCGTACCGGCTGCAGTCGAATGTCAAGGCCACGGGAGCCACGCAAGACCACTCTATCACATGGTCCTGGAAGCACAATAGGCCTCCGTGCGTGGAGGACCGGGCGTCGTGTCCTCTGGAGCGGATGGGACGGGGCAGCGCCACAGAGGACGGGACGTTTGTGCGGAGTCTCTGTGTTGGCGACACGGTGACGCTGTGGGCAAAGGCGCGGTTCCCGGGGTGGAAAAACACCGTGGTCGAGGCCACGATGGACATTTACTGGGCAGTGTAGCGGCATATAGCTATATCCAGCACATGCTATCATTTTATAAGAGGCATGTAATACTGCATAGTATGAAGTACGGGGGCTTGCGAGGCAGGCATGGGCCCACCTAGCATGGCATCAGCCACACCTGGCACCGCCACACCTGGCACCGCCACAGCAGCTCCACCCCTTTTGGAGGCGCTCAGAGTGCGCTTCGACCAGGCCGACAACGCGACGAGCACGATGGCTGACCGATTCTCGACGCACACGACGGCGTCGACGGGGACGGGGCCCGACGGGGCGGCCGACAAAAAAGACCTCTGGAACGGCCTGCTGGCGTCGGCAGCGACGGGAAACCGCCTGCCGCAACGCAACGTGCTGGTGCTCGGCGGCACGCCGGAGACGCAGCGCGAGCTTGTGGAGGCGCTGGCGACGGACGGGTACGGCGCCGGCACCCGCAGCGGCGACCGGCGGACGGCGCCCGTGGCCAACAGCTTCGGACTGGGCTATTCGTACTACGACGTCTTGGACGCGGACCAGGAAGGTATGTGGAGGCGCTTTGGCTGGGCGGGGCCGCGACTGACGTCGAGACACACTGGCGCGCATATCGCTGCACCTGCTGACACAGCCGTCGCCGGCGTTTGCGCCGCTGCTGCGGCCGCTGCTGGCGGCGGCCGCGGTTCCGCAGACGCTGGTGGTGGTTCTGCTGGACTGGGGCCAGCCGCTGCTGTGGCTGCGGCAGCTGCGCGAGTGGATCGTGCTGCTGCGCACCGTGGTGGCGGGCGTGGACGCCGACAGCGAGCACGCCATGGCCGAGACAATGCAGCAGTGGCGCGCGCGCGGCCGTGGGGGCGGACTGCTGCTCAACGGCACGCAGTCCGCCAGCGCCGACCACGAGGCGCTGCCGCCAGGCCCCGGCGAGTGGGACGTCCCACTGGGGCTGCCGCTGTGCGTGGTGTGCCAGAATGTAAGCCGGGAATGGCGTGGATCTTGCTAAGTGGACAGGCCGACAAGACGGACATTCTCGAGAAGACGCAGGACTGGAAGGACGATGACTTTGACACGGTGCTGCAGTATCTGCGGACCGTCCTGATCAAGCGTGTGTGGTTTGGATGCGAGGCGTGCCATGAGGAAGCTAACCGATGAACAGACGGGGCCTCCCTCATCTACACGACGCCCAATGTGCCGTCGCATGTGGCGACGCTGGTGCATGCGTGTCTGGGCGTGACGTCTCTGCTCAAGGACCAGGCCCTGGAGCCCGAGGTGCTGAAGCGCAACGAGGTGCTGATCCCCTCGAACTGGGACTCGTTTACCAAGATCATCCTCATGCGCGACGGCTTCGACATTGAGAAAATGAGCCTCGGATGGTCGCACGATTTACAGACTACAGAAACAGACGCGGCCGGCGACAGCGAGCCGCAGGGCCCAGACGACGACGTCTCTGGCGCCTTTGACGTCTTCGACGACCGGTCGGCCGTGAGCCACTACGAGCGCGAAGTGGCCCGTGGCATCCCACAGCCGCGAAGCCCTCGACGGCGGCTGGCCGTGCAGGCACAGGACCCGCAGGAGTTCCTGGCCGGGCAGCAGGCCGAGCTGGAGACGATGAAGCAGAAACACGAGACGCTGCGGGAACAGGCCCGCCTCGACGGCGACGACACCTATGTCATGGCCAAGCATCTCGGGCCCGTGCAGCTCAATGTGGGCGGCATCCAGACAAATGCCGCAGGAGCCATTGAGGACATCCGCAGCCGCAGCCTGGACGTAGAAGACTTTACCGTGTCGGCGGAGGAGGGCCCGGAGAGCTTCTTCACGGGCCTCATGAAGACGACGCTGCCAGCCGACGGATAAGAAAAAAAGTGCATCACGTGACCTTATCATCTTGTGAAAATCGCGACGGGCCTCTGGGCGTCATCCAAGCCAGCCATGTTTGCGCCATGTAGGTGTCTGTGTGGGGACGAGGTGTGAGTGCTGACGGGAATAGCTGTTTCTGCCGAGGAGCTCCGAAAGGGCGAGAAAGCCGCCCGCGACACGGTCCAGAGCTTTGTCGCAACCGTCGTCATTTTATACATGAGTATGCCTCCGGCCGCTTTGACGCAGCTCCGACTAACAACGGCAGCCCCCTTTGCCATTGACATGGCCAGAAAGTTGTTTTAGACAATAAATGCATTGCACCTTACAGTAATACCTGGCCAAACCCGGCCCTACGCCTGCTGGGCCGTCCATGCCGCAAAGTCGGCGGCAATGCGCTCCACCTCCTTCTTGAGATGCACGAGCTGCTTCTCGTAGTCCTGCACAATCTGCGCCGTCAGTCATCCTAAACCCGTACCAACAAACGTAAACGCATGCACGCACCTTCTTGGCCTTGTCCTCGACGTCCTCGCTGATGCCGCCCTCGTCAGCAGCGCCCCGCCGCGCCACCTCGCCCTGCAGCGCCTCTGCATAGTTGCGCAGCACCATGAGCCGGCTCCACAGCTCCTCCATGCGTGCGCCCAGCTCCGGGTCCGACAGACTCGTCTCAATGGCCCGCAGCTTCTGCCGCAGGGCGTCTTCGTCGCCCGAAAGCGCGTAGCCGCGGTTGCGCAGCACCTGCGTCTTGACGCCCAGCGCCAGGCACCGCCGGCTGAGCTCTGCGTGGCGACGGCGAGCCGCCTGGGCACGCACGCTCGTCTGCAGGTCGTGCGACGAGAGCATGGCGTCGATCTTGGCGTTGATTTCGTGCAGCCGGCTGTTGTACGTGGCCACCGTGCGTCGCTGCAGCTGCAGCCGTGCCGAGAGCCCGCCGAAGCCGGTGCACAGAACGGGCAGATAGCCCGCCGCAGGCTTCTTCTGCAGCGCCTCTTCCCACTCGCGCGGGTTTTCATGCGGCTGCGGCTGGAAAAAGGGCACCCGTGCCTCGTCGACGCGATTGTACATGTACTCCTTGAACACCGTCGTGGCCGAGTCGGGCCGCCACTTGGCCAGGAGCGTCTCCATCTGCTCGGGAATCGGCTTCTCTGTCGGTGTCGTTAGCCGCGCAATCCCCGTCTCGACGCCGCTATACCTACCCCATGTCGTCTGGCCCGGCTGCCACGTCGACGTCCACAGACTCGAGTGCAGCGCGGGCTGTGCCGGTTGTGTCGGCGGCGCGGGTGCTGCAAAAAGAGCCGTAGACGGCGCTGCTGCTGCTGCTGCAGGCTGTGCTGCCGCCCCAAAGAGCGCGCCCGTGCCCGTCGCAGGCTTCTGCGCCGCCTGTCCAAACAGCGGCATCGTCGCCGCTGCCGGCGCTGCCGTCTGTCCAAAGAGAGACGTCGTCGCCGGCGCTGTTGCTGCTGCTGGTGCCCCGAAAAGAGACGTCGTTGTCGCTGCTGGTTGCTGCGTCGCTTGTCCAAACAAGCCCGCGCCCGCCGCCGGCTGCGTGGCCGCCCCAAAAAGGCCCGTCGTCGGCGCGGCTGCCCCCACAGGCGTCGTCGCTGCCTGCCCAAAGAGCGGCTTCGTCGCGGCAGCCCCAAACAGTGAAGACATCTCCTGCTCTTTCCTAATCAAAACCTGCCGCGTCGCGGTCCTAGCACCGGTACTTGCGGTACGCCAAAATAAAACGGGGCCGCAGCCCTGCGCAGTCAGCACGCTTAGTCAGCTGCCTTCGCCCTGTCTGATTGGCCGCGATTTTCGGTGGCGGCCGTCGACTGTCGACACCAACTACCCCCCCGAAAATGGCCGCCCGCAAGTCCATGTATGCCGTCCCCGCCGCGCGGGCCTAGCGACGAGCGTCTGTGCTAACGACTAGGCTTTCGCAGGAAGCCCTGCTGGACACAACGCCCCTCCCAGACGGCCTCAAAGTAAAGGAAATCGGCGCCAGTTCGGCGCCGCTCCTATCGGCGTCCTTTTTCATTGGCGCCCGCTGTGCCCCCTACAACGACGACTTTATGCAGTGCAAGACCGAGAACCCCGGGAACGGCGAGATTGCCTGTCTGAAAGAGGGCCGTCGCGTCACGCGCTGTGCTCGCAGTGTCTTGGAAGACATCAACCGCTCCTGTCTCGACTCGTTCCGCCAGCACTGGCAGTGTCTCGACAACAACAACCACCAGCTGTGGCAGTGCCGTCCCGAGGAGTGGAAGCTCAACAAATGCGTCTTTGAGAACCTGGTATGTACTCCATCCGTCTGCCGTGTCCGTGCTTATTGTCTACAGAACATGGAAAAAACCATCCCAGATGCCCAGGGCACGCCCATCCATCTGCGCAAGAAACAGATCTACGCACACTACAAGCGTCCCGGCCAGCCCTTTGTCCCGGAAAAGAACACTGACCCTTGACGACATCTCTAGATACATATGCTTTCTTCCATAGTAAAACACTGTTTAAAATCTTGTCTCCCTCTTGTTGAAGCCATGACTGCTACATACTCGCACTGGCGACTCCGACGTGACGTTACCCCCCTCCGCCGTTAGCCTCCTGGAATCACATCATAAAGATGACGTTGCCTCTCATGAGACACGCACAACATCCGATCGGCTCCATCCAAATTTCGTGCTCGTGTCATGTCGTGCTTGCCAGAGATGTCCGTGCCAATCAAAGCGCAGCGTCCCATGCCCGCCTCGAACATTGAAATTGTCGTACAAATAAAAAAGGAGGTGCGGCTGTAGACTTTTTTCCCCTACGCCTTCTTTTTCTTCGTCATACAAGGCTGGACATGCCTATATGAGACACGGAACGAGCAGGAATGAATGGCTTCGCGTTCATTCACGTCCCGCTCAGACGGCATCGTCATGTGGTCATTTCCCTGCGTAGAGTACATTTGTTAAAAAATAGTGTCTCGCGGAAGATCCGGGAGTCTTCAAAGTCTTCATGGCAAACCACGAGAACATAATGTAAATGGGGTTTGCACTCCCAAAGAAAAGGATATGTATTACATGTTACCAACAAGGGCCTCAATCGGGACGGGGGACTGGCATCGGCAGACAAGACTTGATAAACCAAGACCTTTTTTTTTCTTTTCTTTTCTTTTCTTTGCTTTTGCTTTTGGTACTCTTTGGCCTTCTCGAAGATCTCGTCTGAGATCTCCATTCTGTTTCCTTTCAAAAGGATCGCCACAGATCGGCAATTCTTTACCATTGAGCAGCTTCAAAGAGCAAAAATAGCGCTTCAAGTCACCAACTCTCTCTCGGTTCATTCCGATCCCCGACCCTATGAAATCATGCAGTGCACAGACAAAGGAATCCCCCAGCACATGTACGCTATGACGACGTCTGAGCAATCATCTCTTCAAGCGGTCAACTCTTTTCTTTATCAATAATTTATCAAATTTAAATGGCTACATCTGAAACAAAATTAGAACGGATGTCCCTCTTGACCCCTTCCTACTATTAATGCATGGTGGCATTTTGCCGCTGCAAAGCTGTTAGCGATATTCGAACAATAGAGGGATTTTTTTGTATCCGAATGGCTTGGCCAGTCTTTTTAGTGTTCATATCATTGATCTGGAGGTTGCACAGAAATTGCGATTCATATTGACTGCTGTGATTAGGCTTACGCCATTAGTACAACCGAGCGAAAGCTAGTGCATGCAGGAACACAAAATAAGCGGGGATATTTCAACAAACGGCTTTTAAAATTTAAAAATACGCCAGTAACAAAGCGATGGACCCAATGAAAGGATGCCTTTTGAGTTGTTGTTTGTTTCGAAACAGGCAGCGTTTGAAGAATCGTCGAGTCCATTGTTTCGAGTTAGGCTCTTGCATCACACACAAAAGAAAAAAAAATGTAGAAAATGGTCAAGTCAATGGCAGATCGTTCAAAGACCTTTTTCCCCCCAACGAATGAACAGGTTTATTTTTGTAAAAATGTTTTACATGATGACTTGAACGTTTTGAAAGCTTGAGCTCTTTCAGTCTCCCTTATTACCATTTTCACGTGGAATTTTACAGCCCCCATAAAATGATGCATCACGTACATATAATCATATCATTTCAATGAGATTGGAAAGGCATTCGCTGGAACGGCAAAGAAAATAAAAAAAAAGGCGTCCAAACGAGGACCCCCTGAAATTATGTCTGTAGTATTTCAGAACCCTTGTCGCTCACTGTGGGACCTGGAACAGCCATGCGACAGACTGTGCTTCCCCCAAAATGCGTTTTGGCAAAAAAAAAGAAAAAAGGGTCTTCATTAATGCGTTGAAAAAATGAAAAAAGTAACCGTTTGCAGAAAAATCAAATTTCACCATGTTACAGCCCACGGGGAAAAGAAAAAAGCTTAAAAGCACTTTGAGCCCCTTTTTGCATACCAACAATTTCTGTCTCTCGTCGTTTATTAACAAGACATCCGCTCCTTTGCCTGCTTATCTACCTCTTTTCCTCTCGTGACTCTCCGACTTTCATCCACACATCTTTCTAAATCGTTGACGATTTTGACCTTCTCTTCCCTTCTCTTCTTTCATCGTCAACCTCGACGTCCATTTTTTTTTACCTTCTCAGTCTCTCCTTGAATATTGCGTCTTGACGCCTCGTTTCACCACCCGTTTACATCGCAAAAACATCATTTTATTGTTTTACCTTGTAAACGTTGATATATAGTCTTTTGGCTCACCATCCAATTTTCTTTTTCAACCTTTTTTTTATCAGCATCCCTGGTTTGGATAGCAGTCCTGTGGACCATTTTATAGTCAAAGCTTATACAAAAAAATCACCATCGAATTTCCGAAAATGAAGGCTTCTATTGCTCTCACCCTCGTCAGTGCCTTTTTGGCCACTGCCAGCCCTATCCGCAAACGCGCCGTCAGCACTGAATACGTGACGGATCTTGTCTACGTCACCGTGACGGTAGATGGTGGCTCAACAATTGGCATTGCCTCGTCGACGTCAGCGCCCGTGGCCGAAAACAGCCCCTACGCTGCGTCATCAGTTGTCCAACAAACCATCATCTCCACTGCCCAGCAAACCACGGTGCAGGAGACCTCGACTCCCCCCCCTGCCTCAACACCACCCCCCGCGTCGACGCCAACCCCAACCCCAACCCCTTCGCCCTCTCCTGCTCCTTCGCCAAGTGTGGTTGCTGTCTCGGTTGCACAAGCAAACGCTCCACAATCTTCCGTAGAGGCCCAGCCCTCTCCTGCCGAGACGGCCGCTAGCTCCCAACCTACCGACTACGCCAGCACAGCTGTCTACCACCACAACCTCCACCGTTCTAACCACTCGGCTCCCGCTGTCAGCTGGGACTCTGACCTTGCCTCGTATGCTGCCACCGTTGCTGCCTCTTGCGTGTTTGCTCACGACTTGTACGTTCTCTTTTCTTCTTTAGGGTGACACATTTTGCTAACTTAATAGAACTCCTGGACAATCTACTGGCTCCTATGGCCAGAACATTGCTGTCGATGGCTCAAATGCCAAGGATATGAGCAGCCGAAGCACAAGTGACATGGTTGCCGAGGCCATCACCAGCATGTGGTACAATGGTGAAGTTTTGCTGTACCCCGGCACCAGCGGCGACTCTGACCCGGACATGTCCAACTTTGAAAAATGGGGCCACTTCAGTCAGGTCGTCTGGGCCGCCTCGACCCAGGTCGGTTGTGCTACACAACTCTGCCCCGCCGGTACCATTTACTCACAATTCGAATCCTACTTCACCGTCTGCAACTACCGTGTCCCTGGTAACATGGAGGGTGAATACGCAAAGAACGTTTTGGAGTCCATCGGCTTGCCTTCCGTCACTGTATAGAGCTGTTCTTCAACGTTTGGTCCCAACCAATTTCTGGGACCCATGACATGAAAAATGTATGGCAATTTTTTTTTTCTTTTCAAGATATTTTTTTTCTATTGTCTATTCAATTGATTTCGTACACCTTTTATCTTTATTAGGTGTCCTCTTTTTTTCTCTTATTTTCGCTGGCGATTATTTTTTTTTCAAATAGGCAAATGGATATCAATATCTTGAAAGTTTTGGGTTTGGGAATCTTTAATGATGCGTCGTTTTCAATTGGACTTTCTTTTTCTTCTTTTTCTTTCTTCTTTATTGGCGTATGTATGGGAGGTACGATTGAATGAAGTGTTTATATTCCATGTCTATTGATTTTTTATTATAATCTTGTTCCAACGGGTGTGTATTGGGGCCTTTCATGGTGCTGTCATTGTTTGAAAACAATGGTCAATTAATGAAGTAAACACAAAGTAACGGGCCAAAGAAATGAGTCGACTATATACTACGTTTTCCCTTGATGAATTATTAGCGGCAATGCATTCTTGAATTGCTATCACAAATAAAAAGAAAGACAAGATAAAAAAAAGAAAATTAGACTCGATATAACAAAAAAATCAATTGGGTATCTTTATTCTTTACTGGACATCTTTTCTGGTGTCAATTCGCCCGACTCTGTCTTTTTGGGGGCGGCTGCCTCAAGAACAGGAACGGATGGGCGCCGTCGTCCTGTAATATCGCGGAAGATGAATTGGACTGTAGAAGCTAGAGTTTTTCTTCCCTCAAAGACTGGGTAAATGCCTACTACACATAAGGAAATGAAAATCCAAATGATGCCGACAGTGACCCAGCCTGTGAAAAACTTTTTCGAAAAGACATAGCCTGACCCGTACATGGGCATAGGCCAGAGAACCAAAAACGCCACCGCCAAGCAGGTCGTCACGATTCTGCTCACCTTGCCAGCGTGAGATAGCTTGCGTTCCTCAATGGGATCCATCACAAATGGTGCCGTGTCTTCTTCAGCATCTTGGTTGCCATCATTGCCTTGGCGGATATCCATCATGGACTTCCAGTCATAATGATCCTTGCCAAAGACGAGCGTAAAGAGAGGGACGAGTACGAGGGGAGACAAGAGGGCAATCACATTGCCCGCTAGCATGGGGTTGTTTTCTCCAGTACAATCTACACTCAAAACGCCACATTGCTTTTTTGCCGTGACGAGCCAGCCAATGAGTGCGAAGATAAGGCCAATGGGTGGTGTTAGCATAGCTGCCCATTTATTTTGGCCTGACCATGTCAGCGCCAGTGTGACGGGTAACACTGCAGATGAGACAATGACACCCATAAGGAGGTAGAGGTAGCCCATACTGACGTTCGCGTAGAAGAGACCTACACTAAAGGCAGAAATAAAAAGGGCGTAGGCTACAACCACAATGTGACTCATGTGCACGAGGCGTTGACCACTCGCCTTGGGGTTAATGTACGTGCGGTAAATGTCGTATGTACAGATCGATGAAACAGCAATCAGCTCGGACGACGTAGCGGACGTAACGGCCATGAAGATGATCAGCAAAGTAGCGGCCGCACCACCCTTTCCGAGTAAGGCCACGGCGGCGTAGGGGAGGACGAGGCCAGCATTGACTTCATCAGCTGACATACGGTTTGGAAAGGTTGGGAAGTAGGGGCTGGATTCGAGGGCCAGGGCAGCGAGACCAAGGGTGGTGGATGCCAAGAAGGGAATGGCGAACCAGCTCAGACCACCCATGATATAGCCTGGCAGGGCATGTACCGGTGACGCAGCGATGGCTTTGTTCCAGTAGCCATTGTCGTTAAAAATTGTGGCAAAATTACCAGCAATATTAATGACGAAGAAGATGGCGCCTTCTTTTGAGCGCATGGTGAGGTAGCTGCCATTTTCGTTGCCTCCAACGGGGTGGTCAATGCCTGCTTGGACAAGAAGGTCGAAGACTTTCGATGCGGAGCCCAAATGGCCACCTGGGGTAGCGTAGGTCGTCAAGGCAAAAATGATGAGGATAATGAGCAAGATAAATGTGTGGATCCAGTCGGTAAGGATAGTGGCTTTCAGTCCACCAACAAGAGTGTAAGCCACGACACACAGTGGTAGGAGGAAGATGGCCGCAATAGTGTTCATTCCCGTCAGTGCATTGACGGTGGCAGAGCCACCAATAACAAGCATGAGTGAGACGAGAATATTTGTGGCGAGGCCAAAGACCAAGAAGACAAAGTGAGCGCCGCGTCCGTAGCGAGCATGGATAATTTCCAAAAATGTGTGGGCATTGGGAGCACGTCTTTTCATTTCAATGGCCAAGGTGGCGAAGAGCAAGACCTGGACGGCTGCTCCTGATGCGTACCACAAGGGGCCAGACACTCCGTATTTGTAGCACACGGCGGTACTTTGAAGAAGTGTGGCTGCCCATGTCCAAGAGGAGACGACTGATGAGGCGACAAGCCCCGACTTGACTGTTCGTCCAGCCGTCGTGAACATTTCTGATGTTTGCTGCTCTGCATTGTAACGACGCAAGACAATTGTCACAAGGATCATTCCTTTTGTAAATTAGAATTTTTTTTCGTGGTTGAAAAAAAGACAGGGTTTCAGAGACATACCAATGGCGAAGAAGGCGCCAAGACCGAGGACAACGCCATAGCCAACGCCCTGTTCAAGAGCTGGAGGAACCATTTTGAGGGAAGAAAAGTGATGGTGAGAAGAATGTTGATGGTGGGCATTGTGTTTATTTTATAAAAGAGCTGCTTTTAACTACTCCATGATAGAAAGGGATTTACTACTGAAATGAGCCACTTGGAAGTGGCACTTTTTTTGCAATTTTCGGAGGCATTATTTTGCTTCGATATATTGATGATGGAAGATATGGGTTCGGTGACACCCAATGATAGGAGGCGAATTTCTACTCGAGATTATCGGAAGATGTGTGTACATAATAGGGAGATCATTTTTTACATTATAGTCATTTATCTAAATGATGAAGATAAGAGACCTTCATCGCTGCTATTTTATCGATGCGGATATAGTCTTCCTCGCATGTTCATCGAAGATTGAAAGTCAACTTTCTACAACAGCTGCGATCGGTTCCGACCCTTTGCCCAGGGGGTTTCGGAGTACGCCTACGGGTACTCGAGTACATTGGTCGGTACATGGCCCGAGATTCGGAGGCAAGCAACCGATAGGGACGAATTTGTATCACGAAATCTTTGTTTGTGCAGCATGGCAGAGCGCCGGGTTTCCTTTGTGGAGAGGAAGACAAATGAGACGTCCATCAAGATTGCGCTGAGCCTGGATGGCGGCGATATCCCGTCGACAGACGCTGATTTGATGAGGATTATCGGTGTCGATGGGCATGCTTCGCAGTCCAGCAAATTGCAGACAATAGCCGTGGACACGGGCATTGGGTTCCTGGACCACATGCTGCATGCACTAGCAAAGCACAGCGGATGGTCGCTGGCATTGCTGTGTAAGGGCGATCTGTACAGTACGTGATAAAAAAAAGGCCAAACCATTCGTGGATGCGCCATTTTTTTTTAGTTTTATTACTTTACTAACGACAGTCGATGACCATCACACGGCCGAGGATACCTGCCTTGCCTTGGGCGATGCTTTCCGTGAAGCTATGGGGGCACGGGCTGGCATTGCGAGGTTTGGCTCTGCGTATTGTCCTTTGGACGAGGCTCTTTCGCGGGCCGTTGTTGATATTTCCAATCGTCCTTTTGCTGTGGTGGATTTGGGCCTTAAGCGTGAAAAGATTGGCGCATTGAGCTGCGAAATGATACCCCATTGTTTCGAAAGCTTTGCCCAAAATGCCCGTATTACCCTGCATGTACACTGTCTCCATGGCTTCAATGACCATCATCGTGCCGAGTCGGCGTTCAAGGCCACTGCTGTTGCCCTAAAAGCTGCTATATCTCGCGTCCCAGGGAAGGAGGGTGAGGTCCCCAGTACAAAGGGAACGCTCAGTGTGTAGGCAGGCATCTTCTGTATATAAAAAGAAAAAGAATACCATTATAATTGTTGCAATAACACATTATATTCAAAAGATTCATCAACTCTCATCAAGAGGAAAAAAAAAGAACTACATGCTTTCCCCCCATCCAAGTACTACTCTCTATGCAGAATCATATGCCTTTGCCTTCAACTCGTTTTCCAAATAGCGTGACCGGTCATAGTCTGAACGCTTCATCACCGTAAAATGGCCCCGGTCATTCTTCTTACGGACCGTCAATAACTCCTCGGCCTTCTTCTTGTTATGCTTGTGCTCCTTGTGCAATCTTCGCTCACGCTCCTTCTCCCGTTCACGTTCGCGCTCTTTCGCACGCTCCCTACGCTCTCGCTCCAGCTCCTTTTCACGCTCCTTCTTCTCCGACTTGTAGTCATGCACCCGTTTTCGGAGCTTATCCACATAGCTTCGCAAAGAAAGAATCTCCGCTTCACCATTGGCGTGTGCCGTAGCCAGCTGCTCCGCCTGCGACTGAGCTGCATGCATGGCCTTTTCCAACTGCGCGGCATGTTCTTTTGACTTCTCTTGCACAAGATTGGCAGCTGCCAACTGTTCCTCCAGCCGTGCAATGGCTGTCGATGACTTCGTAGCCGCATCCGCCGCCTCTGTTGTCAATGCCGCCAATTTTGCATCCACTGAAGACTTTTCTTCCTTTAATGCATTCAGCTGCTCTTCTGCTCCTTTCATCGCTGCAATCTCCAGGTCCTTGGCCGCAACATCTGCCTTCAGGCCCCCAATATCAGCATCACGAGATGACTTGTCGCCCTCCAGGGTCACCACCGTGCCACGAAGCTCTTCCACAAGGGCCGCAGCCGTTACGGCAGCCAATTCGGCTTCAGCTTTGGCCGCCTTGGCTTCTGCAGCTGCCGCAGCTGCCGCCGCGTCCGAGATTGAGACAGCCTCCTTCAGAGCCGCCTCAGCAGCTTCTTTTGCAGCATTTAACGTCGCTGCGGCCGCACTGGCTGCTTCTTGGGCTGCTGCTTCAGCTTCCGCCTTTACACTGGCCATTTTCTCATCATGGAGGGCCGCTGCAACAGCCATGGCATCTTTTATGCTTGAAAGCTCTCCCTGTAACATAATGGTCATCTCCTCTGCTGCCGCCAAGGCCTCTTTGGTGCTGCCCAATTCTGACTTGAGAGCCTCTCTAATCTCTTGAATTTCATCACGAGAAGCACCAAGAGCCTCCAGTTCTGCCTTTACACTCGCCAGATTGGCAGCCGCAACCTCGGCAGCAGCAGCATAGTCTGCATCCGCCTGTGATTTGGCAGCTTGGGCAGCTACGACTTCCTCTGACTTGGCCCGAAGACTCGCATCGTAATCTTCCATCTTTGCCTTGAGACGAGCCTCGTAATCCTCAGACTTTTCAATAAACTCTTTGAGACTCGCCTCAAGCTTCCCTTCAAGCTCAGCCACTCGAGCTTGCAAGCCATCACGAGCAGCAACAGCCTCCCCTAAATCTTTCAGCAGGCCTTCCGTCGTCACCTCGACCTCTGTGAGCTTCTCCATTAAAGTGACCTTTTCTTTTTCCAAAGCCTTGATCCTCTCCTTATTCTCATCACGAGACTTTTCTGCCTCCCTCACACGTCGGTCCAAATCAGTAGCAGCCTGCGCAGCTTGTGCCGCCGCCGCACTGGACTGTGCATTGGCAACATGTGCACCCTCGACCTGGGCCATGGCACTGGACAGCTGGTTGGACAAGGCTTGATGAGAGGCCTCAGCCGTAGCAAGGTGCTTTTCTGCTGTGACAAGACTATGCTGGACAGCCCCAAGCTCGTGGCGAACGGAGGCTTCACGCTGTCGGGCCGCCTGTACATCTTCTATCTGTGCCTCAATTCGTTCCTGAAGACCTGCGACCTGACGGCTCAACATCGATGCCTCCCGAGAGACACGCTGCCGTTCATTTTGCTCATGATGATGAGCTCTGCGGGCTTCTTCAATCTCGCCCTGCAATTGCTCTTGTTCGGCTCGCGCATCCTCCAACTCATGCGAAAGATCATCAATGTCACCTTCTAGACTTTCAACGTGGCGGGCCATTGAATCCATCTTTTCTGATTGCATCCTCAAGTCCTTTTGAAGAGACTTGATTACACGCTCATGCTCCTCATCCGTTTCTTCCTGGTAAAGTTTGAATTGATGCATAATCGCATTACGGCTGGCCTGCAGTTCTGCACGGTGCGACTCCATGGACATATTAATATTAGGGTCCGATTGTGGACGACGAAGAGTCAATTCATGGTGAGGACGAGGAGGTGCTGTAAGGCTAAGCTGATGCTGCTGCATATTCCCCGGAATCGTCGGGTCAAAGGAGCTTAGGGGAACGCCAGGCATGACAATAGGCTGGGCCCGCGCCAAGAAGGGATTCGGGTAGGGATTAGGGAACGGATTGTGATAATTTTGAGAAACCTGCGTGTGAAAGTTGGACAAATTTTGGTAATGCTGATAGTCCCATCGTTGACGCTCAGAAACTTCACCGAAAGCAAATGACTTGGATCGTCGAAGCTGCTGAGGAGCAAGGTTAGTCACAGATGACGCCCGTTGAAGAGTGTGTACAGGCTCCAGACGCTGGGCCAGAACAAGCTTTTCCTCCTCACGTTCCTGGAGACGCCGGGTGGACTGCATGGACTGGACAGACGCCCGACGGTCGAGCTGAAGCTGTTGCTGCATTGAAGGCATGGGACGCATCTTTCTAAAGTCATCGCCACTATCAATTGACGTGGCTCGTGTGCTTTCTGAAACATAAGAGGCATCATCTTCTGCTTCGAAACCAAAGGTAACACGCTTGCTGTGGACAGTAGCCGTAGCAGTGCTCTGAGAATCATACGACGAGGTGGAGGAGACCACAGAGTCGGCATAATCATTCTGATGGCCAAGAGGGACATGTCGGGCGAGAACAGGACGGGCACGAATATTGAGCTGATCATCACTAGGGTAATTTGGAGGCGAACGATCAGGTGGACGAGCAATTAGATTACGAGGCGGCGACCCAGGACGAGAAGGGGGACGAACACGAGATGGAGACCGGGATTGGATGCGTGAGCCTGGACGGGATGATGGACGGGACGAGGGCCTAGAGTCCCTTTCCCGATCAATCATTCGAAGCTCCTCCCGTCGAATTTCCTCTCGTCTCATGGCAATTTCTTCACGGCGAATCTCCTCCATTCGAGCATTTTCTCTTGCTTCTTCGAGACGCATTTTTTCTCGTCTTTCTTCTTCCCGCCGAGCCTCCTCCCGTCGAACATCTTCCCGTCTAATTTCTTCCCTTCGAATATCATCACGCCTCGGGTCATCCCTCACTCGCTCATTCTCGCCAATCGCTGGTGTAATGGAGATATCAGAGACATTGCTTGGCGGTAGTCGTCGATTCTGTCGGCGAAGATGGGGGGATGCTCGATGGGAATCAGGTGGTATTGTGGAAACGCCACTCGATGGAACCGAAGACTCGGATGATGTTGGGGAACTTGGCACAACTGCCTCACTTTGTCGAAATGTAAATCTCGACTTTGACATACGGGCGATGCCGTCTCGAAAGTATTTATCCATTCTTCCAACTGTTTTACAAATCAAGTTGTTGTTGCAAAGCTATGAGAAGAAACAGAAAAAAAGGGTTCAATGCATTCGACAAAATCTTTTTGACCCTTCTTGGAAACCCGCGCTTCTTGGGGCCATAAATAAGAAAGTATTGGGCTTTATGATTTGTTTCCCGTTTTTTTACTTTATTTTATCATTGTCACAGTACATGACACCGCTAAATGTAACACTCTGATCTATCAACATCATAAGCGCACGGATCTATTTTAAACTTCTTTTTTCTCCATCCATTTTTCAAGGTTGGCTTGCCTCACATTTGCTCGCCATCATTTACTTTTTTTTCTAAATTTTTCATAGTGAACCACTCTTTGTGATTCTCTTTGCTGAGCTGGCTTTCACACTTTTTGTTTTGTTTTCATGTCTTGTAAAAATCTTTTTTTCCTTGCATATTTCTGGTCCCATTTTGGTTGCATCCGTTTTTGCCCAACCCAACAACGTTGGGCTGCGTTATCGAGAACTATCACATCAAAAAAGAGGTATGCGTAGCACCATGGGCACAGCACAATGTATAGTCCTTTTTAAAAAAACATATAAACTTCGTCTCCTTTCCACTCATAAATTAAGCATAAAATTACAATCAATATCTTTTCTCTGCATTGTAATTGCTTGTTCAACAGCACAAGCTGTCCTTTTTTTGGTTTGCTTTGCTTTGCTGGCATTTACACGCAGGAGAGTGGGGGAGCCTCTCAAACATGCATTTTTTTTTGTTTGCAAAGTCCAGACAGACTGTCACTGGCCACGCCGCACGCAGCTTTTAACTTTTTACCGCCGTGATTTTTATGTTCTTGATTTGTAAACTTGCAAAGCCCATTTAAATTGAGAATTATACAGCCTACCAGGGCGACTCAGCGTTAAGCCTGGCGCCAAAAAAATGAAGAATGGCCGCTGCAATCTTTAATGTACGGCCGTTATTTTGTGATTTTTTTTGCCATCGATGGTTTTCAACATCCAATTTGTGCGGGCTTTTACTCTCTTCCGTTCCCAGGTTTCAAGTGCCGCAGGCGCCCCACTTTGACGTGGTCTTTTTTCATTCGACAAAGAGGCCCATCATTCATGTCGTGTTGTTTTGTCGACCAAAATTCTGCGATGAAAACATGTCATGGCTTTTCCCAATGTGCTCCCATCAAAGAACTTTAAAATTTAAAGTGTATACATGGCTGTCTCAGAAGATGAGCCACAGTCATGAGCTCGCGGTATGGTTCTGCGTCTATTACACTAGATGTGATACAAATTGGAGTTAATCGGTACGAATGCGATTTCCTTTACAGATCTTGTAATATGGGCGACCACGACATGCATAAAGTGCGTGTCACATGGTCATGAGAATTGCAATAGCCTCATTGCTTCTTTTATGACATTGCAAGCTGGCAGCTACATAAACCGAGATGCGTCCATCTCACACTTACCTACCTACACATGCACACTTCCAACATGTTTATGTGCCACCAACCTAAAAGACTTGTAATTTTGCTGTGCTAGTCATATAGTGCATTATAGTCCACCCATGGGAGCTTTGAACAGCCTAGGTTTTATTCCTGGTGATCTTTCTTCTGTACATAGTATTACGTTTACGTTTTGATGGACTTTGGCACCCCACGATGGCGTGTTAAACAAGCTTGGTTTTTGTGACTCAAAATAAGTGTCAATGTGTCATGTCGTCATGAGTCATTTTCTGCATCCAAATGAAAGAATCACAGGCTTCTTTTCTTTGAGCATGGTTGGAATGACGATGCCCGACTCATATTCACTGCTAAACCTTGCACAAATGACTAATGTACCTGACTAACGGCCCACCATCCACCAATGACATGTTTATAGCCCCACTAGAACTCTTACCATTTGAACGTTCCAAAAAAAAGTTTTTTTTTTCCCCAGAAATTGACCAATAAGCTTGTGAGTCACGTTCGCAATGGTGAAGCGAGAATATGAAAAGTACTCTGGAAATACTTGTTTTTACATAGAAAAGCCCACCAAATTGAAAGTATCTCAAATGTATATTGAAGAAGAGAAAATTCTCCTAGCTGCAAAACCCCTCGGGATATGGCAAATGTTTAAAATTCTTGACAATTCCAATTCTTTTTGCTTCTAGTAGTTTTTCATCCTCTTTTTTATTGAAAAAAATCAGTGTTTTTCAGCTGTAAAAGATTGCACAAGATGGCTCCCAACGTTGATGTCAGTGTATGTTATCTCATGCCTCATGTTGCACATTTGTTAATCCAAGCAGAATGCTAGTCTTCCTAGTACCAACGCCCAGCATTCCACACAAAACTCAGCAGCACAATCTCGAAACCCGTACCAGCCGGTCGGTGACTTTTTGTCAAATGTGTCTTCTTTCAAGGTGATTGAGTCAACCCTGCGTGAAGGCGAGCAGTTTGCCAATGCCTTTTTCGACACCGAAACGAAGATCCAGATTGCCAAGTCTCTCGACGAGTTTGGCGTGGACTACATTGAGCTGACGTCTCCTGTTGCCTCGGAGCAGTCCCGTCTTGACTGCGAGGCGATCTGCAAGCTCAACCTCAAGGCC
This sequence comes from Chrysosphaeria jannelii, assembly GCA_020002325.1. Taxonomy (NCBI): domain Eukaryota; kingdom Fungi; phylum Ascomycota; class Sordariomycetes; order Ophiostomatales; family Ophiostomataceae; genus Chrysosphaeria; species Chrysosphaeria jannelii. The sequence continues at coordinate 57,753 of JAGKRY010000027.1, read as the reverse complement.
AAGATTCTCACCCATGTTCGCTGCACAATGGAGGACGCCAAGGTGGCTGTTGCCACTGGTGTGGATGGACTGGACCTCGTGATTGGGACGTCCCAGGTTCTGCGTGAGCACTCGCACGGAAAGGACATGGCCTACATTACCAAGAACGCCATCGAAGTCATCAACTACGTCAAATCGCAAGGCCTCGAGGTCCGTTTCTCGTCAGAAGACTCCTTCCGCTCCGACCTGGTCGATCTTCTCTCCCTCTACAAGGCCGTCGATGCGGCCGGCGTAAACCGTGTTGGCATTGCTGACACTGTCGGCTGCGCGTCGCCCCGCCAGGTCTACGACTTGGTGCGCACGCTTCGTGGCGTTGTGTCGTGTGACATTGAGGTCCACATGCACAACGACACTGGCTGCGCCATTGCCAACGCCTTTTGTGCTCTGGAGGCGGGTGCCACTCACATCGACGTGTCGGTCCTGGGCATTGGCGAGCGCAACGGCATCACGCCTCTGGGTGGCTTCTTGGCGCGTATGATTGTCGCGGACCGCAACTACGTCACCTCCAAGTACAAGCTGCACAAGCTCAAGGAGATTGAAGACGTGGTGGCCGAGGCCGTGCAGGTCAACACGCCATTCAACAACTACATCACCGGGTTCTGTGCATTCACACACAAGGCCGGCATCCACGCCAAGGCTATTTTGAACAACCCTAGCACATACGAGATCATCGACCCCTCTGACTTTGGCATGTCTCGCTACGTCCACTTTGCCTCTCGTTTGACGGGCTGGAACGCCGTCAAGACGCGTGTTTCGCAGCTGAGTCTGAGCATGACCGATGACCAGGTCAAGGAAGTCACCAAGAAGATCAAGGACATGGCTGATGTGCGTCCTCTAGCCATCGATGATGTGGACTCAATTATCCGTTCATTTCACGTCAGCTTGTCGGAGAACACAGCCAAGACTGCGTAAACATTGTTGGATTAAGAAAAGTTGGTCATTTAGGATTTTATGGACATTTGGCGTTGTTATTGTTGTATTGAATCAATATGTATTTTACTTGGCTCTATTGGTCTATGGAAAGAAAATGATGGCTAAATTGCATCTTCTCCTTATCCTCTTCCTCGGTCTGCCACACCGCCCGCCAGGATGCCCCTCTTTAAATGCCGGCAGAATCACATACAATGACGACATTCTGATTAATAAAACAAAAAAAAAGTTCGAAATTGTACATAAATAATAGCTTCCGCAATAATCTCATTGTCACCATCATTTTCGGAAAGAAATAAAAACCAATGTCACACCACGAGGAAGAGGATGACCGGCTATCCGAGCCGGAAATGCTGGCTGAAGAAGATGTGGAGGAAGAATTCAGAGAAGTTGAAAACGACGATGTCGACATGAGTGACGAAGAGGAGGAAGAGATATTACTATCCAATGATTCTATTGCTTACTTTGACAAGCACAAGGATTCCATCTTTGCTATAGCTCAAAACCCTCTGTTGCCGTCCCTTATTGCTACTGGTGGGAGTGAAGGAGAAGACGACGCACCAGGTCGTGGTTATGTGTTTGACATTTCAAGTGTTGAATCAGCCAAGCCAGTGCTCCCACCTAGCTATGGAAATTCTGCAGAGCGTTTGGAGAACGCCGCAATAGAGCCCATTTTCCAAATCGACGGCCACAAAGACAGCATCAATGCCATGGCATTCACTTTCCCCAAAGGCCAGTTCTTGGTCTCTGGCGATCTTGATGGTCTCGTCCAAGTGTTCGCCACAAAACTGAGCAAAAATGGAGATGTCATCAATGTGAGCTTTAAAAAGGTTGGGTCTGTCAAAGAAGTATCCGAAGTGTCCTTCATCATCCCCTGTCCCTCCAAGGAACACACAAATACCGTTGCTGTAGGCGGAAATGATGGCACCGTCTGGGTCCTTGGAATGAGCACTTCTGGCATTGAAATCCTGAACTCATACTTTTTGCACACAGACGCTTGTACTGCTGGTGCATGGACTCAAGACGGAAACTTTTTGGCCACAGTGAGCCAGGATGGAAGCCTTCACGTATGGGATGTATGGGGCGTTGCTGCGGCCAGTGGCATGTCCTCTAACGGCCAGGCGCTCCTCTCCTTGACAGAAGAAGACCAGCGGTTTGCCATCGAAGGCGGTCTCTACTCTGTCGCCATTGCCCCCGATGCAAGTGTTGTTGCTGTTGGTGGGGCTGGTGGCCAAATTCGGATTGTTCGTCTTGGTTTGGGCGATACTGGAAAGAAACAGGGCCCCGCATCTTCCGAGAACAGCATCCTTGCCTCTATCCAAGCCCAATCTGATAGTATTGAAACGCTTGCCTTTGCTCCCTCGCCCATACCACTTCTCGCGTCTGGATCGGTCGATGGTAGCATTGCCATTTTCGACACCAAGCGAAATTTCAGTCTGCGTCGGACTATTCATGATGCCCACAAGTCACTAGCCGTTGTAAAGGTCGAATGGGTGCAAGCGCCCAAGCCTCTTAACGCTGGGCCTTCACGGAGCACAACGGCTGGCCCTTCGGAATGGCTTTTAACAAGCTGTGGCATGGACGATGCCGTTCGCCGTTGGGACCTTCGTGCACAAGCTCCAGCACAGCAACAGCAGGCGCCAGGCCAAGAAAGCTCGCAGTCCCAGCCTGTTGAAAACCTTGGTCTTGTAAAGGAATGGCGTGGTCACCAGACGACTGGTGACAAGGGTGGTGTTTTGGGCTTTGTCCAAGGGCCAACAGGAGAAAAGATTGTTTCTATTGGCGATGATGGCATTGCACTCGTCTTTGAATAAACTAAAATTGAAAAGATGGTTACTATTCGTTGGATAAAAAAATAAAAAAAAGGTTTTACTCATAAAATTTCTATTAATTAAAATAATGTACGTGTAGTAAAAATAGTTCATTCTTTCTGGTTATTATCGTCATTTCCTTGTCCCTTTTTTTATCGTCATCGTGGTGCCACTTCTTGTTATCCCCATCACTCTCTTCCTTCAATCCCCATGTAGACGAATCGACTAGCGATTGGCCTCAATGTTGCTTGCCTGGTGATATTGATCGGTGGTAAAGTTTTCGGCAACGCTCTCAGGCTTCACTCCATTAATGTGGCCGTGGCCAACATTTGTCATTCCAGAAGCATCGCTTGGGGCTGCGCGTTTGTGACGATGGTCCATGACATTGCTGCTATCAGTGCCACTGTTCGACTTGGAGTCACGGTCGCTGTAGGTAACTGGAAGGGGAAGACCGTCATGGTCCTGGCCTGGGTTCACAGTCTCATATTCCAAGAGCTTGATGAGCTTGTAGAAACCAGTGGCCAAAAGGCTTCCCAGAATAGGACCAATCCAGTAGATCCAGTGATAGCCAGTGAAAGAGCGGTTGGCAACACAAGGTCCGAACGAACGTGCAGGGTTCACAGAGCCGCCGGTGTATGGGATGCTGGTAAGCTCGGCAATGAAAAGAGCGAGACCAATACATAGAGGGGCCATGTGGGTGGATCTGTGCTTCTCTACAGCCATGAAGAGGATTGCCAAGACAAGCATGCAGGTTGCAAACATCTCAATAAAGAGACCGCGAGCAATAGAGGTTCCGTTCATCAAAGTGGTGGCGGCCGTCAATGGGCCGGGGAGGAGAGTCTTCAGAACGCCAGATGCTGCCATTCCCGCCAAAATCTGGGAAATAAAAATGGCAACACCACGAAGAGGCTTCACAGCACCGACAATAACAAGACTGAGTGTCACTACTGGGTTAAAGAGACCACCAGAAACCCGATAGAATATCCAGACATTCACAGCGAGGGAAAAGCCGAAACATAAGCAGATGTAGAGCAGCTGTGAAGGGTTGGATGCCAGAAGCTGGTCAGCTGGGCCAGCATTATTCACTGCATTTGTTCCACCCAGGGCAAAGAACAGAAATAAAAAGGTTCCAACAAACTCTGCTAGTGCTGCCACACATATATTCTTACCCTCCGAGGGGAGCTTCTGGCTATATGAATTGGACATGGTGGGAAAAAAGTGGAAAGAATCCTTAACAATGGGGGAGGAAAGAAGAGAAAGGTAACTATGAGAATGAAATGAAAATAATGGAAATCAAGGCAGCGAAGGGGAAAGGTATTTATAGACATGATGAAATACAACCTCAATGTTTTTAATCATAGTGCGAGAGAATGTATCTCACTTTTTGAGACGGTATGTACCGAATGGGTTGGAGGCATGTACTTATCTGGGACACGATTATTTTTAAAAATTAGCGTGGATCGGGGAAACCAAAATCAATCAGAATCTAGTGATCACCGTAAGAAAATTGATCAACTTTTGGCATGTCAAAAGAAAAGGTATGGTGCATCTTACATAAAAAAAGGCAATAAACAAGTACACCTGATATCTGTACGAGAAAAGTGGCGCTCGGCTTAAGCTAATTGTACCGACCTTCAGCTGCGAATGAAAATGTATAAACAAACTTTTCGGCGTTATGTACACGAGGAAAGAAAAAATAATGAAAATGGAAAAGGATTGTAAAGGGATAGGCTGGGCGGCCTTTCGTGATACCTTTTGTGTAAGACTACCTACTTTATCAAATATATTTGAGGTATATTATTTCATTATTTGGAGTAAACAACCTAGCATGGACTTGTGATGTTCAGCCATTAGTATTTTGGTCATTTCATCTAGCGGTCATATCAAGACATGCCTAAAAATTCTTACCATTTGCTACGCGGCGGTCACACAGTGCGCTAAAGTCTTTATGTCCCAAAATAAAAATAAATAAAAAAGACAAAGTCCGGAACTTTCATCTTTGCCATGTATGAAAGACTTTTTTTTTCGGAATTTCTTTTATCAAAGAGTCATCGTCGTCATCAGGCTGATTGTGGGAGGGATCATCTAGAATGGGGCATGGGAAGAATAAGAATGACATGCAAACGACCAGACTGTCTGAAAGTGACTGAGACATGATGTAAAAGTACGTGCATACATATGAGAATGATCGACAGCCTTTTTATTCTTCAATCCATGGTATGAGACAATGTTGCAGATGGCAAAACCAAAATACAAGCACCTTCGCTTTCACTCGTGAAACAAAATGCAAGCGGTTTAATTCCCATCCGGGAAACATCGTGGCAAGATTTGCGTGATATGTAGTAATACGCACACTCCTTCTACTGAAGTAATGAATTATAATACACACCCAAAACATGTATCATAGCTAGACCATTTTCGGAACCTGATACATGGAACGCTTTAACATGTCTATCATTGCTTTTACACTCGTTGTGCCACCTCTGGTAACATAAAAACACATTGGACGCATTTTCCATTATGTAAGTTACAGAAGAGATTTTTCACCAATTTGTCCAACATAACTAACAAAAATCAATAAAGTGATATACCCGAAAAAGCGGAAGCTTGACATAAGAAATCTAGATGCGAGGATGAGAAAAAAAGAAGCGGAGAAATCCTTTTGACCATGTTGAATGATGTGCTGAAGTGCGGGGCTATATTGAAGAAATCCACATTAGTGTGTGGAGTTACATAACAGATCCTATCATGTACTTGCTTCATTCACCCTATTTCTTCTACGAGGGAAGCTTTCCGTGGTAAGAGTCTAAGTTTTACTGGTGGGTCTTACATCCACACTTTTCCCGTATTCACATGTAAGCTATCAAATAGCAGAGGGTAGGTTTATTAATCGCTATCATCAACTGATGTGTGAAGATAAATGCTATCTTGAGAAAGCTACCATTTTTAATTAAAAAAAGTCTTTACCTGCTAGTCTAGACAAAAGAAAAAATTTCCGTTAGTAGCAAAGATGGGGGACACCAGTGGAAAAATGGGAAAGAGAGTTTTATCCATGATTTTTTTGAAGGTGCAATATACACCAAACGTCAGCTTGATGAATGATAGCTGAACATACTCGGGGCTTATAATGGAATAGGCATTAGCTAGATCAACATATGTATATTTTTTATTTTTCATTTTTTATTCATTTGTGCCGGATGGCAAGAAGAGGGTGATAAATCTCACCCCTTCAAAAAAGCCGAATGTTTCTCCAAGTCGGTCGATAGGGGGGGGGGGGGGAATGCAGCCACGAAATGGTATCATATTAATGTCTTATACGTTTACTTGCATGTACATATCATGATGCATGGCATCCGTGGCTTACATACTTCTCGGACTCCGGCGAAGCCTAAGAAATAATACGGAAGCGTATTATTCCATGATTGGGTATAATAAATCTGATGGTGGGTATAGGCTCATCCTTTTTTCTGATATTTTATTGGAGGCACATTTACGGGCTTTTCCCCGTACACTTTTCCGATATAATGTGTTGTAGTGTTGCACTCGGGGATATATACATACCATGAGGCGTACTTTGTAGCAAATGAATTTGAAATTGGCTGTTTCCTCCCCTTAAAAGTAATGTTTAGATACAATGGTGTGCCACTTCAAGCTATAAAAAGTATCATTGCAATTTTTTCCCAAAAGAATATTATGGCATGTATGTTCTAAGAAGGTATATACGAGAGAGAGTAGGTAACACATGGGTCATCTCCAGCCTCGGGGTTTTGAGGCTTAAAACGTCTTTTCTGGCATGATCACTTTTCCCTCATCATCAACGTAAGCCAAGTACCGCACAACACTCCGTGGCTTTGAAAAGTAATCTGATGCATCTTCTATTTTCTTGACACAAACCCTTTCCATGCCTAATCGCGCAGGCACAACCTGAGAAAGTAACCCGGGGAAAAGCCATGGGTGTTGGTCTATTTCAACTTCAAACGCATAGATAGTTTCACGAGCAAGACGCGTGTACTCTTCGTTGCCTAGAAGAGCGCCAAGTTTAAATAGATTTTGCACTGAAACTGCGTTCGTCGCAAAAAGCGTTGTGTCCATTCCATCTTTCAAACGAGGCAGCTTCGGTGTAGCGGAAGAATGACGCACGCGATAGAAGCCGCCACTAGAAGAATGTGTGTCTGTGACAGGCTCTAAGGGACTATCGTAGAATAACTCACACTGGCGCTTTGTCATTATATCTGCCCATGAAACCCACATTACATCGCCAGTTGCCTCATATAGTGCGAGAAGTCCTTGTACTAAATAAGCATAGTCTTCAGCAAAGGCTAGCGTAGCGTTTTCGTCGCTTTGTAACCGGTATAGCTCGCAGTTGTCCATGTCCCATAGCTGTGACTTTATATATGCAGCAGCCTTTTCGGCGGCTTGAATATACCGCTTTCCATGAAGCCCACAGGCTTCTAGACATGCACCTGTGCGAGCTAAAGCGCCAATGACAAGACCATTATATCCACTGATGGACTGGTCATCAATGGTGGGACGGGCACGTTCACGGATGCGATATGCAAGAAGCTTCTTTTTGGCGTCAGAAACAATCTGCTTGACGTCTTGGACGGAGATGCCGAATTGCCTTGCAAGATCATCGTACTCCTTTGTAACAAAGAGAACGTTGCGGTTGATAAACTCGTCCTGAGGGTCGTCGTCACGATTCACATTACCATGTTGTGAAACGTTCCAGTACGCTGCTGCTACACGCGTGTTCATTTCGTTGTCGCTTACAATGGAGTCAAATTCACGACGCGTCCAGACGTAATAAGCGCCTCTGCGAGCCACTCGATCACCTTTCCGATAGAAGGAGTCGGAAGCCTCACTTATGGCAAACCCGCCGTGGGAAAGAAGAACAGGCTCAGTGGAAAGGTAGTCTGCGAGCGCAATGACTGTTTCCAGAAAATCTTCAGACCTCTTTTCAGTATATAGCCAAGCATCAAGGTAGAGCACGAGTAGCAATGCATTGTCTGGGATAATTTTTTCAAAGTAGGGGAGTGTCCAATCAATCGTATGACTTGCACGGCTGAAGCCGCCACCTACATGGTCCCATAATGCACTGTTTCGGAGTTTTCTCAGAGTCAAGAGAGCGGTTTGCACGACACGTTCTACAATAAAAGAGCCGGAGATATCCTTTACAACATCTGGAAAGCTTCCAAGCTGTAGGAGAAACTGGTATTTCGGAGGCGTGATGAATTTGGAAAAGCTGGATCTACCATTAGCAGGGTCTAATGAATTTCTTAGATGGGTATAGGCATCGTCAAGTTGATCAAGATCGAGTTCAATGTTATCGGAAAGAAAGCTTTCAGAAGAGTTTTTGCTTTTGAGGCCCTTGGGGCCAAGGGTGCCTTCGCCAGCAAATTTATAAAGGGTGCTGAGGGTATCTTGGGCGTCCGAGCGGCATTTCTGTTCTTGTTCAGCCCAGGACTGCTTAAGCTTTATTAGAATCCCGAGAAAGCCGGATAGTTCTTCCTCTTGGTCCTGATGGGACTCCCTCGACCGTCCAGTGTTGTTGTCTTCGTCAGACCCTGGGCCAGGCCAGTAGGTTCCACCAAAGAGAGGCTCCAAGTCAGGGGTGAGGAAGATGTTCATAGGCCACCCAGAACCGTTGTGGGCAAGCTGAAGATAGTTGTTGAAAATGGCCTCAATGTCGGGACGTTCTTCTTTGTCAATTATGACGGGGATAAATGAGTCGTTTAGCAGCTGTGCTATTTGATGGTTTGAAAATGACTCTTGGGTTGTTATATTGCAGACTTGATGTTAGCTCCTCATTTCCAATGGCGGAAAACTTACAATGGCAGGCTATGAAGCCAACAAAGAGATATATCGGCTTATTTTCCTGTTTTGCCAGACGCAGCATCTCTTCGTCAAACAGCTGCCATGCCACTGGTGTCGAGGCATGCGTCCGCACAAAGGGGCTGTTGCTCGAGCCGGCACGGTTCTTTAAATTCGATGAGGAGCCTTGAAAGGAAGAGGGAAGAGCTGGTGGGGGAGGGGCTCCTCCCGAGGGGCCGGAAACCAGCGGAATGGAGCTGGACCGTCTGCTTTCCTTTTGGAGCTGCTCGGACATCATCTTTAGCGTCGGCATGCGGTGGTATCTGGCACGGGAGGCGTTGAACTCGGCAAAGAGGAGGGTCGTTGGGGTGGAGCCAATGACGCACTAAGCGGCTTTGCCGTTGACCAATGAGCCCAACACCGATGACATAATCACCCGTGACGTCATGGCTATCGAGACCTTAAGTATCTTTCAATGTATCTATTCTACCTTTCTGCGATTTTCCTTTGGTGAATGGGATCGGTGTCGGCGACGCTCATCATGGCGGTCTCGTCCGTGGATGTCTCTATGACGCTTCCTATCTCCCCTTCTATCCGAATGTCCATGTCTGCTATGACCGTCTCGATCGCGGCTTGTTCTATGTCTGTGGCTCTCTTCCCTTCGTTTTTTACTCCTCGAACGGCCAGAGTCCTCTTCTTCGAGTTTCCGTTTCTTCTCCTCAAGAAGGAATTCCTTCATTGGGTCTTCTTCGTCATACTCATTTGATATCAGTGGGGGCTCCTCAGGCTCAGGCTCGGTGTCCGTCTCGTCCACAGGTTTTCCCGCCCTTCGCTGCATGTCCTCCCAGCCGACTTTGTATTCTTCATTCTCCTCATCATCGTCCCTCACGTTGTACCTCGCATGGTCAACGTGTATCAGTCGGTTTTCAAAAGTTGCGCCGCCGAGATTGTCTACTGCCAAGTCTGTGCTCCGTTGATCCTCGTACTTTAGCCAGCCAAATCCCTTGCTTTTCCCAGTCTCCTCGTCCCGTGCTAGCTTCAAGAAGATAGGCTCGCCATACTGTGAGAATATCGTCAGAATATCGCCTTCGCTCAGGTCGAAAGGCAGCCCCCCAAAGAATATGTAGGCTGTATCGCGATAATCCGTGTGCCAGGAGGCATTTGGCGGCCTATAATTAGTATACCAAGAACTTACATAGCCACGTACACTCCGTTATCGATCTCGGCCTTGTTGAGCTCCTGAATGCGGCGGATCTTGTTCATTCTGTCGAGTATCCAAAGAAAACAAAACGAGCGCGTGGCTACCTGAATCGGTACCTGCCTACGTAATTTCCGCTGCTAATAGAATATTACATAAGCTTAATGTTACGCCGCATAACTTTATGAATGCCTCTTTCTTTTGGATAAATGGCAGGATTCTGCGTCATTTCTCTGGAATCTTGCTATTAAACACTGACTTTCAAGAGCACTGACTGAGAAAACACGCCTAAAAGTGCTTTTTGGATTATAGACACCACAGATGAGTTTCTAAGAGAAGAAACGGTCGTTTTGTCTACGACGGTTGTACTTTGCAAGCACAATGGATGCCCGACTGCCGATAACAAAGTCTAGCACGATCGCTTCGCTCTCGGTGTCATTCAACTTAGTAGATGACTGCTTTGTTGTAGGGACAAACTCTGGGTTCCATGGTACGTTGGCTGGGATTATGTACAGAAAGACGTCTAATACATGCCAGTCTATGATGCGGCTACCTGCAGAATACTCGTAAAGAGGACGATTGGTGGCGCTGGCCTTGCTGGCATCGTAGACAGATCGAACCTGATTCCCTTTGTTGGGGGAAAACAGGAAAGCTCCTCGTCAAAAAGAGTGCATCTTTGGGACGATCGACGACAGAAAATCATCCGAGAAATTCCATGTCATCAGACCATACTTGGCCTCGGTGTTCTTGGCCCGACTCGCTGTGTGACGGCAACGCAAAACGAGACGTGCATATGGGACTATTCAAACAGTCCAACATGCACCCTGTGCCTACAAACTACGCAAAACCCCTTTGGCTTGGTGGCTGTGTCGAGTATGCATATTGCTGCTTTGGGCCACGTCCCTGGCCATGTCAAGGTCATACATATACCAACACTGTCTGTCACCATCATTACTGCACACACATCATCACTTTCTGCACTGGCACTAAGCCAGGACGGCTCTCTTTTGGCAACTGCCAGTGAAAAAGGCACTTTGATACGTGTCTACCGGGCATCTAACGGCGCTCGCGTTGCCGAATTCCGCCGTGGTGTTGACCAGGTACAGATATACTCCCTTGCATTCAATAGTAGTGGCACAATGCTTGCCTGCACTTCTGACAAGGGGACACTCCATGTATTCAGTCTAGAGAGAGGGGAGCAAAAGGACTTTGTAGAAGGCGATGACATGGAATCAGACATCGAGACCTTTTCGAGCGTCCCATCAAGTACGTATTCTGGAATGCCAGCTCCGCATGGCCAAGGGACTGCGAAAGGACCCAAATGGGGGGTTTTGCGGAACATTCCGTTTATGCCTCAGTATTTCCGTGATGCTGTGTCCTTTGCTGCCGTTCCGTTTTCTCTAGAACAGAGTAGACGCTATCGAATACAGGGTGTTGTTGGATGGCCAAGCGAGGATACGATTGTTGTTTTAAGCACGGGTCCGAAAGCTAAATACGAGAGGTTTATAGTTGCAATGAATGCTGAGGGGCAGCGCGAGTGCAGACGACAGGCCTGGGCTAATTACTTGAATATAGATGTATGAGTTTAGGTTCACACATATGTAGGTAGCTCTACGCAACAGTTTGAATTATTTGCCATTATAAATGAAAAACGTCTGTTTCCGTCGTTCAGCAATACTAATACATTTTGACGTAGCTGCGCGTACCTGGGCCCGTACTCTAGTGTGTGACGTTTGTCTCACGACAATGTGATACTGTGTTTAAAATCCCCACACGCTCGCCATTATAACGATATCTTACACTGTTGCTTTCATACCTCCTACCTACCTACCTAGCCTTGCCATACTCTTTACGAAAGAACAAACGAAAAAAGACGTTTATTCCTCTTTTACAGGTGCCCGCCATGCTTAGATTGACAAACCCAAGGCTATACTGCCGTCCCTTTTCGACGCACTCTGCGTTATTTCGCCCAAACGTTCCGCGCTTGGCAGATGTGGTGCCTGGTGAAGAAGACGACTTTACTGCGCGACAGACAGAGTTTCGGAAACGCCAGGCAGAGGCCCGACGGGAGCGTTCTGAACGGGCAAAGCTCAGCACTGCATCGCCGACTTCAGAATCGAGTCCTCTAGGTCTTGGATCGTTGAGCATAGACCGCGGCAAGGCCGCCGAAAAGGCAAAAAAGGCTGCCATTGACGGCAAAACAGGGCCGATTACTACGTTGCTCTACGGAACAAAAGAGGGCCGTGAAATGGATGCCCAGATCGAGGCGAGTTTCAGTCAGCTACTAGCTAGGGGAAAGTATGTGCATTCCATCGAGACACACAATGTCAAGCCCGAGTGCGTTGAGGGGTACATTGATTTGATCCACAAGTGGTATCCGCGCATGGCAAACAAGGAAGAAAACCACATCCACCTCGTTGGCAGCTGGCAGACCGAGGTTGGCGATACAAATACATTCAGTGCGTCTGCAGGCGTTGTTCTTCTTCCATGCTAACCGATAGTTCATATCTGGGAATACATGGGTTATGATGGCTACCATAAAGCACTCAACACGGTGGCCAAGCACCCCGATTATCCCGAGTTTGAAACGGAGTTGCGTTCGTTCCTCAACGACAGGCACGTCTCGCTGATGCAGGAATTCAAGTTCTGGCCGACGTCTCCGCCTCGCCACCTCGGCGGCATCTTCGAGTTGAGATCGTACACGCTACACCCTGGTAATCTGATGGAGTGGGAGCATCACTGGCGACGAGGTCTAGAAGCTAGATTGAAGGTGATGGAAGGCGTCGGTGCTTGGTTTGTCCAAATTGGCGAGCTTAATACCGTCCATTACTTATGGCAATATGCCAATTTAGAGGAGCGCAAAGTCCGTCGAGAGCAAAGCTGGAAGGAGCCTGGATGGAGCGACACTGTTCACAACACAATACCACTCATTCAGAGCATGAAGTCGCGTATCCTCGTTGCATTGCCATGGTCGCCCGTGTCTTAGTGTTTTTGGTAATGTAATAAGTCTCTTATTTCCTTCATCATTTAGTACCCAGTGTATTTATAAAGACCTCTCGAGATCATCTTTTTTTAAGAAAGGCATAAGTTTTTTTTGTGTCAAAGAAGTCTAGTGTTACAGACCAACATCAATCAAATAATCCCCCATAAATCCTTTATCAGTTCATCTCTTGATGTGGAGGGGATACGCTTTTCCATTGGCATCGGATATCGAAGCTCCAAAACACGTGCAATATTTTTCCGCAAAAAAATTTTTTTTAAAAAAAACCGCGCGTGGTGGGGCTTTTTACAGCACATTTCATCATTGCATGATAGCAGAAAGATAAGCCTCTCTTTTTAGTTTTACTTTCTCCCATCCACAAATTTCACCACAGTTTGAAATTGAACAAAAATGGACCACAATGCGTTGCCATTTATACCAAGTGGCATGCGTACCACCCCGCCACTCCAAAAAGAATGTGATTCCTTGTTAGAATCCGCATTTTCCGCCCAAACATCCCAGGAATCCATCGATGCGGCGTACAAACTCTGCGATCTCCTCATCAAAGAAGGCGTTGACTCGTTAGTCTCCTTTGGCCTTCTTAGCAAGATCAAGGATGCAGCCTCGGATAAAAAGAGTGGCCTGCGTCGTGAAGGTGCCCAGAACGTCCTGGGTGCCCTCTTTGAGCGTCTGCCATCTGCTTGCCCAAGCAGTTCTGCTATTCTCTTCACAAGCAATACTGTGTCTTGGGCCCTGGAAGGACTTGCGGATAAAGGCACTGTTGTACAAAATGCTGCTCAGTACGGCCTCGACATGCTTTTGAAACTCAACCCTGAAGACCTGGTCACTGGTGTACTTTCATGCATAATGGGCTATTTCGAAGGAAAACCCTCCAAATGGCAAAGCGTTGTTGGTGCTCTGTCCATGGTCCAAAAGATTGCTGATCTAGCCAAAATGGAGCTCGGCACCACCAAAGAACAGGCCCTTGAAAAAGATATGCTGCGTGATTTGATGGGTTCGCACCTTGCTCGCCTAATTCCCCTTGTCGAACACTACATGAGCGACTTGAAAAAGGAAGTCGAGAAGCAGGCACTTCCCACTATGATGTCCATCACAGCACTTATCCAGAACGACGATATCGCCCCTCGCATTCCTCTTCTCATTGAGGCCATGCACAAGCCAACCGAAGCAGCTCTCCAGGAGGCTATTCGTGCTCTCTCGCACACTACCTTTGTTGCCATTGTCACGTCGCCTGTCCTTGCCCTTGTGACACCTTTCCTTGAGCGTTCTTTGAACCAGCCACGCACTCCACAAGAAGTGTTGCGTCAGACAGTGGTGATTACGGAGAACCTCACAAAGCTTGTACACGACCCCATTGAAGCCCGTACGTTCCTCCCAAAGCTTCAGCCTGGCATTCGAGACGTCATGGAACGTGCATCTCTGCCAGAAGTCCGTGATCTTGCCAACCGTGCGCTGGAAGTTATGAGCAAAGCTATGGAAGGAAGAATAGACCACGAAGTGATCCCTCATGCAACCATCGACGAAGTAGGATCTTTCCTCCATACAGAACTCAAAAAGGCGCAAGCACAGCCTCTTTCTGCTGTCGGGATGAAGTACCTCTCCGAGATTGTTGCCGGCGAAGCCAAGTTCCGTTACATTGATCGTATCTTGACCACTCTTCAGTCCTACTTTAACAACGACGACCTTTCCAAGGCTGTACATGCCCATTTTTTGGCTGAGGATGAGCGTAGATTCGGCGTGCCAGAGGTAGAAGACGACAGCGAGGTTGAGATTGTGAATGCAGACTTTTCTCTCGGCTACGGAGGCATGCTTCTCCTATCTCACACAAACATGCGCCTTCTCAAAGGACATCGCTATGGTCTGGTTGGCCGAAATGGCGCCGGAAAATCCACCCTGATGAAAAGCATTGCGGGTGGAAAGCTAGAAGGGTTCCCCCCTCAAGACGTCCTCCGTACATGCTATGTCGAGCATAACCAGGGTGAAGATGCTGACATCAGTATCCTCGAATTTGTCGTCAAGGATCCCACCATCACAGAAACGCGTGAGCGAATCTCAGAAGTTCTTGCAGAGTTTGGGTTCACGGCTGGCCCAGAGGGCAGACAATCCCAAAAAGTGGGCTCTCTGTCTGGTGGCTGGAAGATGAAGCTTGCACTGGCCCGTGCTATGCTTCAAAAGGCCGATGTGCTACTTTTGGACGAACCGACCAATCACCTGGATGTCGAGAACATCGCATGGCTAGAAAACTATCTCAAGACGCACCTAGATATCACCAGCTTGATCGTCTCCCACGACTCTGGATTCTTGGACAATGTGACCACGGATATCTACCACTACGAGCCTGGCAAAAAATTAAAGCAATACAAGGGTAACCTAGCTGCCTTTGTTGAGCTTCACCCAGAGGCGAAAGCATATTATACACTCTCGTCAAGTATGGTCAAGTTCAAGTTTCCGGCCCCAGGAATTCTCGCTGGTATCAAGTCGATGACCCGTGCCATCATTCGCATGACAAATGCCTCTTATACCTACCCTGGTGCCTCCAAGCCTTCGTTGACGGACGCCTCTTGCCAGCTTACACTGTCTTCGCGTGTTGCAGTCATTGGCCCCAATGGTGCCGGCAAGTCTACCCTCATCAAGATGCTCACTGGTGAGGTCATCCCTACAAGTGGACGTGTAGAGAAGCACCCGAATCTCCGCATTGGCTACATCAAGCAGCATGCCTTGGAGCACGTCGAAATGCATTTGGAAAAGACACCAAATCAGTATCTCCAATGGCGTTACGAGCACGGTGATGACCGAGAAGTCCACATGAAGCAGACTCGACAGTTATCTGACGAAGACCGTGCGCAGATGGAAAAGCCTGTGGAGCTGCCCGGTCTTCCACCGCGTCAAGTTGAGGCTCTGGTTGGTCGCCAAAAGTACAAGAAGACGTTTCAGTACACAGTTAAGTGGAGGAACATGCTGCCAAAGTATAATACGATGATCACTCGGGAAACTCTTTTGGATCTCGGATTTGCAAAGTTGGTCCAAGAATTTGATGACTACGAATCATCCCGTGAGGGTCTCTCTTACCGTGAACTGCAGCCTCGTGTCATAAGCAAGCATTTTGAGGACCTTGGCCTTGACCCAGAGATTGCCGACCACAATGAGATTGGCTCTCTGTCTGGTGGCCAAAAGGTAAAGGTCGTTATTGCTGGTGCCATGTGGAACAATCCTCATCTTCTTGTTCTCGATGAGCCCACAAACTTCTTGGATCGGGATTCTCTTGGTGGATTGGCCGTCGCCATTCGTGACTTTAAAGGTGGTGTTGTGATGATTAGCCACAATGAAGAGTTTGTTGGTGCCCTTTCCTCCGAGCAATGGCATGTTGTAGACGGTCGGATGACGCACAAGGGAAATGCGGCCATTAGCATGGATCGCTTTGAGGATGGTGGCAGTACTGCTGCAACAAGTGCTGCCCAGAGTGCAATTCAAAGTACCGTGACGAGCGCGGCAGCTAGTGCAGCTGCCAGTGCGGCCGCCAGTGGTGCGGAGGATAATGGCGACTTGAAGTTTAAATCCAAAAAGGTCCGAAAGATGACAAAGAAAGAGCGCAAGGAGCGCGAGGCACGACGTCGGTTGAGGGAAATTGAATGGCTAAATTCTCCAAAAGGAACCCCGAAACCACCAAACACAGATGATGAGGCTGAATGAGCTGCTTGCTTTATGGTGAAAAGTTTTTGTTTTTTTTTTGACATTTTTGATCTTCATAATCTTATTTTCCTTTGTTTGCAGTAATACATGATGATTTTGAGTTTTAAAAGTTGATGGCATTTATTGTATCCAAACATGAAAAAGACTATTGCCATGTAATACATATTGTGAAAAGCAAGTGAATGGTTGAATAAACTAATGAAAAAAGAACAGAGGCATGATGCTAAAAACGAGTCAAGAAATCTATGGTTGAAAAGGGTCATCCTTTGTGACTGTAAATCCAGGTGGAATACTACTGCCACGGAATTGGGGGTTGCTTGCAAATCTTTGCTGTTCAGTGACTGGGTTAGGTATATTGGTAGGCGTGGAGAAACTGCGAGAAGCAGGGTTGGAAGCAAATCCGACGGGCGATATGACGGGCGAGTGGGCATGTTGAGCAATATCACCAGGGCTGGTGTATGCATTGTTGGAGGCACTGCCAAAGTCCATACTATCTGGGCTGGCTCCACGAGGAGGTAGAGAACTATATCCATCGCTAGCGGAACGGAAACCAGAGGGAGCTGCTCCCATTTTGTACTCTGGTGCGGACGAAGAAAAGAGGTCTGCGTTGGCCTCGGGCTGGCCGAATCGGTTCATTTCCGTGTTGTGCTCATTCATTCGCTTTTCATATGCAACGGCCTCCTTTTGGCCACGACGTCTCTGGCGGATACAGAAGAAAAGACCGCCTGCAATGAGACCAGCGGCAATGACCGCTGCTGCTGCATAAACAACGATATGAACGGCAGGAGAGAGGTCGTTCCACTTTTGACCAAGAGTTTCCTTTGGCTTTTGGTGTAAAGCTTCATAGGCTGTAGAGTTTCCAGAAGTGACCTGTATACTCCTGTAAGAGCCAGAAGTATCACCGTACGAGTACTCTTTCCCCGAAGTGTAGTCTTCAATTTTACAGCTCTTGACATACATATTAAAGGGTCCTTGGGAGTAGTCCGTGTCGCCACCAGCCCATTGCCGTGTTCCTGGAGGAAGGGAAGGGTCGCCACCAGCCCAGATGCCGAGAGATACGCGCATTGGCGTCTGTGGATAGTTATGCGTGTTGTTGGCGTCTTGAGGCAAGAGTGTTCGGACAAGAGAGCCATCGATCCAGTATTGAAGGGCGTCCTCTGTCCAGACAGTCGTATAATTATGGAAATCATTCTGAATGCCACCGTTCACGGGATAGTAAAAAGCATTGTGAAAGTCGGATGCCCCCTTTCCAAAGTAATTTGTCTCGACAGAAGAGGTATTGCCACCCATAAATTCCCAGTCAATCTCGTCAAGGTCGTCGGATAAGAACATAACCGATGAAATGATGCCAGTGCCAGTTGCGGCCTTGATGAGCATCTCTGTGCGGCCAAAGAAGATGTAAAATTTGGTGCGAATTGTGGGCGAATCACCCTGTTGGTTAATGGTGAATTCAGCACCATTATCTTCTGAATACTTGACAAGACCAGCAGTTGTTTCCCATAAATCACCAGAGGGTGTAGAGTTGAACATGAAAAGGTGTTCAGTACCAAAACCCGGATCGGCTGGACAATTTGTCGTGTTTAATGGCTGACAAGATGTGCTAACTTGAGCATTGACTGACCCAATGAAGGCCACCAACGCGGCGGAAATAAATGTGGTGAATCTCATTTTTTAAAATGAAATATCGGTATCAAATGAATGTTGAAGATAGTAGAAAACTAGCATGAATGAATGGGAGAAACTCAAGGAAAAGGGAATAGACTGCCAGCAGAATGTTAAACACTTTTTTTTTGTCAGATATAATATGGCTGTCCCTGTTAATGATAAAAAATGAATGGACGCCAGGCACGCCTGTCTGGCTTGAGTAAAATAAAAAAGAATTGAGAAAGGGAAAGAATTCGAGGCCAAGTCCCCTTCACAAGAATGTCGAAAAGTCAGTCAAGGGCGAAGGGCTCCAAAAGACAAAAAATGATGGTCATTTCCCCTTCTCGGAAACCTTTGACAACCAAAGGAGGGAGTGAGACGCGATCAGGGGTAATTTATGTGGACCTTTGCCCTGTTGAAATCTTTTATCGGTGTGTTTGTGATGTTGTATTGAGGGTTTTTTGTGCTCATTGTACCACTACAGACTTTTTAAAAAGCATATTTGGCCATTGTGAGAGCCTATGAAGTAAATGATATAAATGCATTGATCGTATTTTTTATGTTTATAGCACGCAAATAGCTGCTTTTTGAATTCTAGCACTAGTCAAGCTTTCGTGCGGAGGAGGTACACCAAGCTGTAACAGACCAGCATGATCATTGCAGACATCTCAATGTTAAAATCCGAAAGTATCCGAAGACGTACCTTATATGACTAATCATTCGCATGCAGAAACCTTGAGTCCTCTGCATAGCACTTCAGCTGGCGATAGCCTATAGGGGCCCGTCCTACTCTTAGCATGTTGCTTAAAGACTTGCTTACTTTGGATTTCTAATTGTAAATTGGCCTGAATGTATTCCACGCCCTCTCAGGTACATACCTCTGCAACAAAAATCGAGGCGTCTCGTGGTAGACATACCTACCGAATAATACAGCTCGTATTGCGATGAGATAGTAAATCTCATGGCTTTACCGATCCTCTAGCGATGGCTGAACATTCTGTCATTATCCCTCGTCCGCATGGACTGTTGCGTATAAGATAAAGAAATTACCTGCAGTGTTGTGCTTCCCGGATGATGGAAGCTTTAAATTAAGGTATATATACGGAACATATATTTGCTTCTACGATGGGCTACTTTGAACCAATCATCTTAACTTAAAGTCAACCGCTAGTGGTCACTTGCTAGTAGCCACACTAAGAGCATCCTTAATAGGTGTTTGCTCACGTCCACTGACTCTTTTAACGCATTCGGGGATTTTTGCCTTATAATCCACCATGATACCGTTTGAGCCAGCAACAGACCACAAATTTCTTCTTTCTTCGGCAGATGTGTTCATTTTTTATTCTCCACGGAAAGACCAGCTGGTAGCGAAACAATATGCAGCTATTTCAATACAAGCAGACTGGGCACCTATTCTCGGGGCGCGTTGAATGCTCTGAACCAATTGCCACAGAAAGGTATCGATTCATGTACCCATTGGCACGTCTTTGGAGGCATGTAGGTACCTTTGTACTTCAGTGGTAAATTTTCCATTTGCAAAGTTTTTCAAGAAAAAAATTCTAAAATCGCGTCTTGATATGCGGAAATGGCGACTCAAGAAATATGTAGAAGTTATGCTTTTGAAAACCTTTTGTGGACGATATCGGAAAGACACACCGATCTGCTTATTCTTTACTGAACGAGAGAGGATACCCGTCTTGTACCTTTAAGACAAGAGTTTTTTAAGAGAAAGAACTGTTTTCGACGCCTATCATCCTTCAGCGAATAATAGACGCGTCTCTCGTATAAAGGGAAAATTGCTTTCACATATGGCCGCTCAATATGATACAGAGTCGGGAGAGGTGACCGTCAGAAACAAAAGCAATGGGTTCATTGCCAGGCTCTACGAAGAAGCGGATTTGACATATGGATATGTACCACTCTTGGTGTATTGTTTTGTATCTGGCTTGTCCGACAGTGTTGCTTTCAATGCAGCAGGCGTTTTCGTAAGCATGCAAACAGGTATGGCTAGACTATAGTGCGATAGATAGCATATACTGATGCCATAGGGAATACAATCTTTTTAGCCCTTGGAGCTTCACACCTGCCGGCCGAGCAAACTCGACTGTGGCTCAAGGCTATTGTGTCCATTGCATGTTTCCAATTGGGTGCGTTTGTGCTTTCCAAATTCCGGCATATGGGCGCGCAAAAAAAGATTTCTTTATTTCTTATATGCTTTGTCCAGGCTGTGTTCATGTTAGTGACAGCTGGCCTCGCACAGGGAAAGACTATTATTTCTGGTTTTTCCGGAACGAGCCTGCGGACAGATGTAGAGTCAAACGGCCAAGCAAATGCAAGCATTATTTTGTTGCCCATTGCATTGCTAGCATTTCAATTTGGCGGCCAAATCTACACAAGTCGCATGCTCAATTTTGGTGAAGTGCCCACCACTGTTCTTACATCGTTGTATTGTGACTTGTTTTCTGATCCCAAGCTGTTTGCGCCGTATTCTGCAAACCCAAAGCGAAACCGCAGGGTCATTGCAGCCGTGCTGACCCTGCTTGGTGGTATTAGTGGAGGATGGCTTCAGCGAAGTTCTGGGGGTATGCCTTCAGCCCTGTGGCTAGCAGCTGGTTTGAAAACCATTGTGTGTTTAGCATGGCTCGTATGGCCAAGTAGATTATCAAAAGCATCATGACATTTTTATTCCTACATATATACACACAAACATACACCTCTCTTTCAAAGCGGTGTATGTATTTCTTAGAACCTCTCGTGCTGAATGTGCTATTATGTAATTAACACCCAACGGTCCTAACGGTGCACTGAACGAAGCACAATACTTCAAGAATACTACTATTTTTGCGTGTTACCGCGCGCGACGTAAGATTTGACGTTGCAAGAGTTTAAACGCTGTAAATTGAGAATGCCAATAAAACAATAAGCAGCACAACCCATGTCATAAAAACTCAACAATCAACCACCATTTTACGACTGCATTTTTGATTCATTGTTTCCACGTAAAAACAATTGGCCGTTTTTTGTGTGTTTTTTTCCATGGGGCGTTTGTTCTGAAAGCAGAATGGTCGAAATGATGATAGCCTGCTTTCGTCAGGAACACCGCCTAGCGCCAAATATTTTGAGATTTTTTGTCTGCTTAGTGCAGCCAGAACTGCCTGAATGAAGGCTGATGGCTGGAAGATTCTCATTTCTTTTTTCTTTTTTTCTTTTTTTTCTTCAATAAAGCATCCTTTCGAGGCATTCCCCACTTTTCATTTAACTTAGTTTTTCAATATTATTGATTCTTTCATGTTTAGTTCACCCAATTTATGGACCCTTCAAATTGTCGGCGTCGCCCACGTCAAAGAGCCTTTCATCGACTTTCCTTCAACACAAAAACACTGCTTTTTGAGACAAGAACTTCGTTGGCAAAGTTCTCCCACCTCGACACTCTTTTTATTAAAAAACGTCAAAAAAGTTCAGAATGCGTTTCTCTGCTCTTTTCGCTGCTGCTGCCCTTCCTTTCCTTGCTACGGCACAAGACCCTACGACGACGGTCACGAGCACGGCAACATCCACATGGTACAAGACCATTACCTTGAAGCACGCAGCCGCTTCTGCATCGGCATCCTTCCCTGCTCATAACGTTTCCTCTACTCTTGGAACGGCTGTTTCATCCACCTCCCATAAAACAACATCTTCGAGCTCGGCGGCCCCCTCGCAGTCTTCCAGCGGCGCAAACATGGAGGGCGCTGGCTCTGTCTTATTTGCTGGTGTTGCGGGTGCTGCCATTTTGGCTTTTTTTTAAGGCGCATATTGGATAACGGAACGACGTGTCACGACTGATGCCTCTTTATTTTTTTGTTTCTTTTCTTATCCAACGTTGACGGCGTTGGTGATGCCTCTTATTTTCGATACCCCTTTTTAAATGATGGATCTTTTATGTATGGTGGCTTTTATGGTAGCAGGCGTTGACAATGCCTTTTAGCCGATGGTACGGTTGGTTCTATGGGGTTGGTCTTTTAGTATTATAGTTCGAGTTGGAAATGACAAAAAACCGTTTTCAGGAGTATTTTTATTTTAATTAGTGGCTTATTGAGGCTTGTGTTATTGTACTACATATGTAATGATGGATGATAATTCAAGACATTGTTATTGGCCCACTGCCAATAATATAGTAATACATGATGTGCTCAGTTGAAGGCCATTGCAGTATCAAGGCCTACTCGAATGACAGCTGTGAGTGACATCACAGGACGATATCGGCAAGCAATGAATTCAGGTATAATGTATTCGTATCTTACAACGTTGGAATTTTTTAAAGACTAACCAGACTATTGTATCTTCAAAAAGAACTTCAAAACACCCAAGAACTCAAAGAAACCGCTATACAAAATAAAAAGAAGTCATAAATATACAGAAGAAATGACAAGGAAAGAGGGGACATTCAGATCCGGTAATAGGCCAGCCTAATGGATAAAACGTAAGAAAAGATAACGAATGTGAATCTTGATTAAAAAACCAGCATAGATCGACCGAACGTTTGAGGCCTACAGCAAAATCAAGTAGTTGCTTGGCGCTATGCCTGTCTCGCCATTCTCCTTTCTTGCCTGCCACCAGCGGCCACTGACATCACTGACCTCGAGGCACTCGTGCTTTGAAAAGCTGATTTCATTTGTATCGTCTGGGTTCGCCTCGTAGCTATAGATGGCCCTAGCTTTGTAAGGGTAGTTTGTTGGGGCGACGACATCAGCAGAGGCTGCTGGAGCTACCTGGTTGTCATTTTCCTTGTTGAAGCTGTGTGTTGAAGCACGCAGGTTGACCATGGGCGAAGTCGTTTCCATGCCGTTGAGCTGGTTAGACGTATACATATCTGGGGCCTGCTGGCCAGGTGCTTCGTGTCGGTAACGGTCATTGTACGCCTGAGAAGATTCTTTTGCGAGCGCAAAGGAGTCCAAGTAGGCTCTGGGCACGGCTGAGGGGGACGAGCCAAAGTAGAAGATCCAAACAATCTAGCATTCGTTAGCACAATGGACGCTTTGGCAGCGCGAGTTGGGGGAGACATACGGTGACCATGGACTGCAGAATAAACCCAGCCGCTGTGGCTTCCTTTGCGCCGTCGTTTGAGTAGACAAGCTGGTTGACTGACGTTGTGGTCAGGATCAGGCCGCAGCTCAGATAGCCAACGACGGCAACATGGTATGTTTGGACAGAGTTGGACGCGATGACGACGAAAACGCCAAGGATCAGAAAGAAATAATAGGCATTCGCCCACCAGGTATACGTAGGGAAGCCGCTGCTCTGGGACGCCGAGATAATGGAGGCAATAAAGGCGATGACCCACGATAGCTACAGCGTTAGATCACGTCGCGTTCCAAGTGAAAACAAACCGTGGCAATGGAAATTGTTGCGAGGGCAAAAGGGTCGCCGATAATATTTCCGATGCGGATACCGCTGCGGCCTCTTGAAGAATCCATGATGTGTGTGAATGCGACCGGCGCGGAAAGTCGTCAACAAATACGGAAAATCGAAAATCCAAAATCAAAAGAAAAGAGATGTCTTGAAAATGAGGAACACAAGCAAAACGCCTGAAAGACTTCAGGGGGTACACTAGCCAAAAGAGGAAAAGTGCGACGGCGTGGAGAGAGAGCGAGCGTGGCTGGGCTGTGAAGACGGAGGGGCTTTGGCAGTGCCAGATGAAATTAACGGACAGCGGAGAATGCTGCTTGACACGCAGATGGCGGGTTTCACTCTCCGTGGACGGCGGCGGCACAGGGCAGATAAATACCGCGTGCGTTGGCGTTATGCATGTATGTATTGTTATTATGTACATATCCCTAACCCGCGCCTAGCAAGTTCATTTTAATGCATAAAATGGACGCGGCCGTTCACAGTTCCGACGACTTCTTTGCATTTTCCAGCTGTCGAATGTGACCCTCGGCCCTCTCCAAGCGGGACACCACGCGGGCCGTCTTTTTGGCCACCGAGAGGCCTCTTTTTTCGTAAAAGGCACGTACCACCTGCTCGCTCTTGCGACGGAGAGCTGCCATTTCTCTGTTGATGGCGTCCTGGCGCTCGGAGAGGGCCTGTATCTGCGGCACCAGCTGGATTAGACGCATGTACTGCTGGGCATCCGCCAAGGCGGCGTTGTCGGTGGCTGCCATCAACCCCGAAACAGATGCCGTTATTTGCGTCGAGTAGGAAAGAATGGCTGCGCGACAAGCATTTTCATCGAGCTGGACGGGCGTCTCGTGGGGCAGTGGTGCCTGGAAAAGGCCCCTGTTCTTGCTCGCCAACTCTGCAAGTTCTGCATACTCGCGGCGCTTCGTGATGTGGCCATACTGTCGCTCCAAATCGGCGAGCTTTTCCAACACCGAAACACTGCTCTGGCCGTCTGTGGGCTCGTGCGGACCGCCAAGCAGGTGCTCGATGCGCAGTAACCGGGCTTCCAGCAGCGGAATCGAGGACGTCCCCGTCGGATCAGTCATCCTCAAGGCTCAGCAGCTTGGCCAAACATGGAGTGGCTACTCCTTGCATGCACTACGTGCCGGTACGTCGGTTGGATCACGTGATAACCGGGAGCGCAGGTCGCGTGACTAGCGGCGAGCCTCCGCGAAAATAGCCTTGAATAGGTAAGCCTTTGTCAAAGCCAGAGGCTATGTCATTCGTTCGATGCCAAACTACGCAACAATCCAAACGATGCCGCGTCCACGTCGAGGGTCTGGTGGCAATGCCACCGTCTCCAGCAGCGTTGTCAACCTCTTAAACACCATTATCGGCGCTGGAACCCTTGCCATGCCTGCTGCCATGTCCCATATGAGCGTAGCCCTTGGCGTCTTCATCATCCTCTGGTCAGGCTTTGCCTCTGCCCTGGGGCTCTTCCTGCAGTCCCGCTGCTCGCGGTATCTTGACCGTGGGCGGTCGTCTTTCTTTGCCCTTTCTCAGGTCACGTATCCGAATGCCTCTGTCGTTTTTGACGCTGCCATTGCCGTCAAATGCTTTGGTGTTGGCGTGTCCTACCTCATCATCATTGGCGACCTGATGCCCAGCGTCGTCGGCGCCATTCTCGGTCAGGAAGGCACCTTCATGCAAGACCGTCGCTTTTGGATCACAGTGTTCATGCTCGTCCTGATCCCCTTGGCTTTCCTGAGACGGCTGGACTCATTAAAATACACCAGTATAATTGCCTTGGTCTCTATTGGCTACCTAATAGTCCTAGTTGTGTATCATTTCTTAGAAGACGTCCCCCAGCGAGGGGAGGTCCATTATATTTCTTGGGACGGCCCTGTTGCTCTTCTTGGGAGCCTCCCGGTCGTCGTTTTTGCCTATACCTGCCACCAAAATATGTTTTCTATTGTCAATGAGCTCAAAGATGACTCGCCGCGAACGGTTGTCCGTGTCATTTCGATTTCTATTGGATCCGCTGCTTTCATCTACGTCATTGTCGCTGTTACCGGCTATTTAACCTTTGGAAGCAACGTCGTTGGAAATATCATCTCCATGTGTATGTATCTCAAGCCTCCTCCGCTCGCGAGTTAACACGAAAAGACCCCCAAAACTTTGCATCAACACTAGGAAAAGCTGCCATTGTCCTACTAGTCACCTTTAGCGTCCCGCTCCAGATCCATCCCTGCCGTGCATCCATTGATGCTGTATTGCGTTGGAGGCCGAACCAGCAGCCATCTATAGCACCCACGTCCCTTGACTCGCATGGCTCGCCTGCTGTTGTCATGTCTGACATGCGTTTTTCCATCATTACAACCATCATTCTCACCGCGAGCTATGCCACCGCCCTCAGCGTTTCGAGCCTAGATCGTGTCCTTGCTTATGTTGGCTCCACTGGCTCTACCTCTATTAGTTTTATCCTCCCTGGTCTCTTTTACTATAAAATGTCGGACCCCACCAGCGAGCTTTACCAACGTCTTGCCAAAGAAAACGATGATGAAGCAGCTTTGGATGAAGAGTCTTTATTGTCGCTTCCACAGGCTGACGTATCCTCGAAGTCTTTTCGCTGGGACCTTGAACATTTGCGCCCAGAAACACTCCGTCGACTCTCTCTGGGACTTGTCGTGTATGGAATATGCGTCATGGTTGTGTGCTTGGGGATGAACTTATTTTTTGTAACATCGCATTAGGGGCTTCTAGAATCAGCTTATAGGTGGATTTTTTTATTTTTTGAATAGATTTCTTGGCTTACACTAGCATACTACTACACACTACACTATTCCATCTCTTACCAAGCATAATTGTAATTGCAGTCAGTCTGCGATGGAACAGGAAGTGGGAAGGGCGAGGCAAACATTGGCATTAATGTCGTCGTAGGCACCTGCGCTTCTTCAGCCCTGGTTGCTACTTTTTTCAATGTAGTCTTACTTGGATCCTCACAGCTATCATAAAATGTAGACCCCGTAGAACCATTCTCTGTTGCAAGTGATAACGATTCCGATGCATTTTCATCTTGCCAGTACCTAAAGAGCGCAACACACGACGTAAACCCTGCGACATTTGCTTCATACAGAGCAACATCCTCGCCCTCACGGTTGATCATACTGACAGATCCAATTGTGTTCAGATTATACATTTCGAATCCGGCACTGCTGTTGTTTGCATTCGGCATCTTAATGTCTGCCTGTTGTTCTGTTTTGTTAGAAGCGCCAGCATAGACCATACGTGCTTGGCATTTTTCACCATTTCCTGGTGCACTGCAAGTCGTGTCGTAATTGTTGAAGAATGAGTATAAACCAGCACCATAGACACTGATATTTTGAGAGTCCACAACTCGCAAGCCCCAAGCCATGGCACATGGAGGATTTCCAGGTAGGTCCGTAGCATCGGCACAGTCTGCTCCAAAATCGGGATCTTGAAGGTCCGTGTTCAGTGGAGTGAACGGCATTGGGGCTGGGGGGTTTGGCTGATAGTACGGCGTCTCTGTCTGTATAAAGCCCATCCATACATTACGCGTATTTGCTAGCTGGTATTGATACTTTGCATGGTGCTCAGAGCAAGTTCCAATCAACCATATGATTCCCTTTTCAGAGTTGATCAACACTCCTCTTCCTGAAAACACCGAAATCTGATAAGACTGCTGGTCCTCGATGTCGTGGTCGGCTGTCCATACCCAGTTGTTTTCTAGATACAAATTTGATGCTGTTTTCGCAATGTGCAACCCAAGGTAAGCCGCTACACAATTCGGGTTTACATAATTCTCCAGGCCTGGCGTTTTTCCGCATTGTGATAACTGCAGTTGTGATCCCGCAAAGCCACCAATACGTACATGAACATCCCACATCCCTGATGGCGGACTAGTTGCTGGACAAGGACCTGTTGGTGTTTCCAGATTGTATTCAATAAGAACCGCACCCGCACATGGACCTTGCGTCGAAACAATCATATCGGACCATTCAATATATCCAACATCACCTGGCTGTCCTACTTGGACTACAGGATACGGCGTGTTCATGTCTTGGAATTTAACACCGGACGCCAGAATAACAGAAGCTAGTGCCTCGCCGACAATCCTGACGTTGGGTGGAATATGAATTGTGTCTGTGACAAGATAATAGCCAGCATCTACAAAGGCAATAGATGTCGTGAATCTTTGCGCAGCTTCATGGAATAGGCTATTCAAAGCCACAGTATCATCAGTGACACCATCTCCCTTAGCACCAAACTGGCGAGCAGACAAGAAATTTTTGGCTGGTACATTTTCATACTGAGGCTTTGATCGCTCAAAATACTTGTTGCCAAGCTTCATTTGCTCCATCTCTGGGAAATATGCATCATTGAATGACTCGTATACACTCGGACCGTTAGGAACATAAATATTTCCATAAGCAAAGCCCTTCTTGGTTACGCTACTCCCACCTTCTACAACAGAGCCATCGGGGCCCTGGACCGCCACATTCACCTTTTCAAAAATAACATTTTCCATAATGAGGGAGCCGGCGCCTGGGTTTGGTTGTATATTTGGAACGCGACCCGAAGCAATGCCGACTGGAGTATTGTAAAATAACGAGTCAAGCAAAGTAACAGAACCAATGACGGGGCCAGTCATATTCAGACCAACCTGGCA
Organism: Chrysosphaeria jannelii; assembly: GCA_020002325.1. Lineage (NCBI taxonomy): Eukaryota > Fungi > Ascomycota > Sordariomycetes > Ophiostomatales > Ophiostomataceae > Chrysosphaeria > Chrysosphaeria jannelii. The sequence goes on along the minus strand of JAGKRY010000027.1, from coordinate 29,578 downwards.
GTTGTAGACATAAATCGATTTATATGTCCAAGCCCAGTCCCAGATCTGGAGAATAGCTGTTTGTGCATTGAAAAAGGTAAGATTGCGCATTGTGTACTGCTGATTTCCTAGTTGACAGCCATACTGACCACCATAGAAGACAAGATCATTGAGAAACCCACCACTTCCTTCTTCCATGAAGATTCCAGTATGTTGACGGCCTGGGTCCGGTGATAAAACAAACACACAATTTTGGATGGATGTAGCCTGAGACGATGGCCAGTGAACAGCTGTCACAGCACCAGGGACAAGTGTAGTGTCGAACCGTATATTGCGAAGTTGTCGGAAAAACACATTCGTAGACGTATATCGCAAGTGACCACTTACATAGACATCGCCATCAAGCATTCCTATAATGGTGGGAATAAACGCGGCGGTGGCTTTGATCGTCGGCATGTTTGTCGGATCGCCTATAATTTGTGTGTAGTAAAAATCAATAATAGAAGAAGATATCATGTATGTCCTGTCAAAAATTAGCATGATGAGCTCGGGGACCAAATTAATCAACATACCCGGCAGGGAAATATACGACCGCTGGGGTTATCGTAGACCCAACACATCCATTGACACCACCACATCTGTTCCCAGCACTTATGGCAGCATTGATAGCAGCTGTATCATCCGTTACTAAAGAATTAGCACGTATTAGCTTATAAATGTGCTCATATAGCTACCTCCATCTCCCTTGGCACCATAGTCTCTGACGTTTCGAAAGACTGTGTATGTCTTGTCAGGATTAAAACTTGCTATGCCATTGTGCTTTATTTCCTCCATCCAAAATTTGGATTCCTGCGCTGTTACTAGACACAGGGCCACCAGAATGAGAGCTATTGAATAGCGCCATGAAATATGCATTTTCCCCATCAACTGATAAAGATAGAAATGATTGAGAAGAAAAAGAAAACTGGTTTGCTTGAAAAAAACAGAAAGGAAAACAAATCACAACCAATTCTTTTTAATTCAACCAAACGAAAGCAAAACAAATAAAAAAGGAACTTGTTACACTATGTTGCACGCTGGGTTCAAGAACTCCCTTTATCGGTGTAAAAGTACTACAATAACATGATGAAAACAGTCGCATAAAGCGAAATTCTTTACCCGTTGAGCACAAGTGATACATATAGCGACGAAGTGCGTTGCAGTATGCGGGAGCTTTTGAAAACATATGATCAAATTTTAGTAGGACATAGCTTGGATATAAACATGACATGTAGAAACAAAATACCCCATTTTTCAAACCTTACTCAACCTGCTTTTCACAACCAATGCGACCAAGTAGTTCTTTTCGATCAAGGTGCCCTGGGAGACTTACACCAGTTGTCATTGATCTCTTGGAAATGCGACGTTCCCAGCTCTTTACATTGGCCTCAACCGTCTCTCCTAGGATAGGTTCCATAACTTTCTGATCTTCATCTTCAATCTCTTCATCCTCACCATCGCTGCGAGTATCATCCGCACCGGCACCACGGACTACTTTGATGGCTACCTGTACAATCATTAAAAACCAAACGACCATGATAATCTGTAAAAACAACAGTAGCGCTAAGAAGCCCCATTTTATAGAGTGGCCATAGCAAAGCGCTCCTTTTGAATCTATAAACGGTTCAATTAGCAAAGCAAGCCTGTTTAGAGACTTTTGTGGCAATGGTAAGGAAACTAATCGAGCTGTATATGGAGACGTGGAATTCTCCGCAATAGCAACCATTCCATCACGGAAGCATCCAGATCCTAAAATTGGGAGTGTATGGCGCCAGACTGAGTAGCAGACAATATTGTAAAGAACGTGACGAGAAAAGAACCAAACGGTCATAAATGCACCAAATGTATAGTCACAGATACCCAAGAAGCCCAGGTATTTTTGACACTTGGCTAGAGGAAGAAAGAAATCGGAAATGTCCATTAGGGTCAAAATGACGTGAGCAACAGGTGTGAGACGGTAACAGTACGAGGCGCCAATTAAGCTAACGGTGACAATGTGGTGGGTCAGCATCTGAAAATGGTCTTTTCTTCGGTCTTCGATGTTGATGACAAAGATTTGTTGAATCCAGAAAGAAAACTGGATGAGAATATACGCTTTCAAAGATCCGCTCATTTCACGATTGGGCCAATGAGTCCACATTTTTTCAAGACTCCAGGCATAAGAGGAACGAGTATAGAGTAAAAGGCCACAAGGAAAGAAGACGGTATAGACTAGGACGAGCCAGGCTTGTTCGCAGAAGCGATTGACAGTCTTTGTTTTTTTCAAGCCGCAATTACGGGCAAAGGGAGCTAGTATATAGTCCATAGTGCCAGCACGAAGACCAGAAAAGAAGACGACGAGCATGGTAACGAAGTAGCCATCTTTGCCACCTATATTGTAGTCTCCCGTTTTAGGGTTATAGTAGGAGAGCGTTACGAACTTGAGAGTATCTTCGCGTAGCCTTGGGAAAAGGCAATGTGTTAAGAACAAGAGGGCAAACAGATTGGCAGCCAGACCTGATTTCTTAGTTAGCCTTGGCAAAATGGAGGGAAATCTACTTGCCTGTTTGGTTTTTAACAAGCCATCGCGAAAACTGATGCACTGGCGATTCCGGCGTCTCTTTGCGCAATCCTTTGGAGACATGCCGTGCTGCTACTGCTTCTATTGCTGCCGCTTCCATTACAATGACTGATAAAACTGAGGGACAGATGAATGGCGAGACACGAAGATGACCAGGAAAGCCGATTTTTTGGTTTTGGAAGAAACTCTAATGCAATCTGGTCAATTAACAAAAGCTTGAATCTCTTGATGGTGTTGCTTTTTATTGATCAACGCAGTGCTTACGCTTCTTGGTGTTGTAGTACTCGTCTGTGGTACATAAATCGTTGAATACATAGGTAGGTACATGTCTACATGCTTGATGTTAAGTGATGAACCCTCAACTTTCAAGTCTCAACAAAATGCATCCCTGTTTGTATTGGCGTTTTGCAACCTGCTTTTTATTTTTTACATTGCCCCTCTATTAACTGTTTGGCGGATGTTGCCTTGCTGGCTTTATCTAACCACTCATTAATCCTTCGAGAGGTGTTAAAGTTGCGAGCCATCCGTGTCACCTGATATGGAAGCGACCCGAGCCTTGAGAAAAAAGATTGATATTGAAATACATAATAATACCTCTTCATTTTGCAGGCGTTGTTTGAATTCAGATAACGCATTATTGCATACATGATTCTAATAATATGCACATATCCAGACTGTAAAGCCGCTAGAAAGCTACCTGAGCAGATACATTGATGTTGAAAAGCCAAGGTCAGGCAGCTTAGCATCTTTCTGCCAACTGGCCTGTATGACGATTCGACTTTGAAACCATAAACCATATTGTATCGCGAGGAGGGCAATGTTGTCAAACTGCGCATGTAGCTTTTAGTAGGTAACATTGCAATTTCCACATCACTGTGTTTCTATCTACATATACGTACATACTATGCATTAGAAAAGATCGTGGTTGTAGACTTGTGCACGATTGGTGTTAGCTCACGTACAATGCGTGCCTGTAGCTTCATACCTCCTTGCACGCTTTATTAAAGAGAGTAATATAAAGTATGTAGGTATGTAATTTGCTACAGTAGTGATTCTCGAGTTCAAAAATATGGATTTTTTAGTGGAAGGCGCCCTGCTGGAGTTGTCCCCTTAAAAAAGTCAAAATTAGTGTTAATTTGATCGTACCCCGGTCGTCTCTCGCCTCCTGAACTTGCAGTTTCCCTTTTTAGAGATCGCACAGTAAAAACAAACAATCCCCTTTTTGATATCCTTTTCTCCTACGACTTCACCCCACAAAGTAGCACTCCAAAGGTGGCTCTTCATCAGACTCTATTCGCGTCGTGAACAATCGCTTTTCAAAGAGAAGTTGCAGTAATAACCCCCTTTCCAAAACAACTTTGCAAAAATGTCGGCTCCTGTATGTATTCTTCATGGTGACTCGAGTCTTTGATAAGGCGCCTCGCGTTTTCATTTCAAGTGCGATGGTTAACAATGTGCTTTTTAGAAGATTCGTCGAAAGAAGAATGTGAAGAAGGGAATTCAGTTCTGTTTGATGGTCTGCGGTGCCTCTGGAACTGGTATGTGTGCTTGGGCAGAGAAAGGACTTCTTTACTGACATACTGCGCAGGTCGCACTACATTTGTCAATACCCTTTGTGGTCAAAGTGTTCTTGCCCACAAGGAATCCGACGACCCGAATACCGCCAACATTGAGGAGGGTGTCAAGATCAAGCCTGCCACAGTCGGTGAGTAGTTATTTTTTGATGTTTGAACCCCGAGCAGTGTATTGACGCGTTAGAACTTGAACTGGACGAAGAAGGCACGCGTATTTCTTTGACTATTGTCGATACGCCTGGCTTCGGTGACCAGATTGACAACGAGGCGAGCTTCTCCGAGATTGTTGGCTATCTCGAGAGACAATACGACGATATTCTTGCCGAGGAGTCGCGCATCAAGCGTAATCCACGGTTCAGAGACAACCGGGTTCATGCGCTCCTTTACTTTATCACCCCTACTGGCCATGGGTAAGTTTCGTCACATGCTTGCTGCCAACATGCTAATAAACAGCCTCCGTGAACTTGATATTGAGCTAATGAAGCGTCTTGCTCCACGCGTCAATGTTATCCCCGTCATCGGCCGTGCAGACACTCTTACGCCGGCTGAACTCGCCGAATCAAAGAAGCTGGTCATGGAAGACATTGAACACTATAGAATCCCTGTTTACAACTTTCCCTATGACATTGAGGAGGACGACGAGGACACGGTTGAAGAGAATGCCGAGCTGCGTGGTCTGATGCCCTTCGCCATTGTTGGGTCTGAGGAAGTTGTTGAGATTGGGGGCCGTAAGGTGCGTGCCCGACAATACCCATGGGGCATCATTGAGGTGGAGAACCCTCGCCACTCCGACTTTTTAGCTATTCGCTCTGCACTTTTGCACAGCCATTTGGCCGATTTGAAGGAAATTACACACGACTTTTTGTACGAGAACTACCGTACCGAGAAGCTTAGCAAGAGTGTCGACGGTGGCTCTGGAGCGTACGTTTTTGTACTGCGAGAATGCTTTTGCTAACAAATAGTGACTCCTCGATGAACCCCGAGGATTTGGCGTCCCAGTCTGTTCGTCTCAAAGAAGAACAACTTCGCCGTGAAGAGGAGAAGCTGCGTGAGATTGAGCTCAAGGTCCAGCGTGAAATTAACGAAAAACGCCAGGAGTTGCTTGCTCGTGAATCACAGCTAAAGGAAATTGAGGCCCGTATGAAGCAGGAGGCTGATGCATCATCTTCGGTCCTTTCGCCTACGGGGCATTCTGCAGGAGGTGGTGATGTCAACTAGAAGTTGTCTGAGCCCGAGTCTGTCCCAGCAGTCGAAGCAGCCAGTTGATTGACAAGAAAAAGTCTTTTACTGATAATAATACTATTCTTTGGTTGTCATAGTGCACACAGTGACGGATATTGGGTTTTTTTTTATATTTATTTCTTCATGCGTTATTGTTTTTATTATTTCTCATACGAGATTTCTGACGCAGATATCCCCAAATCAATACCATTATCATAACGTGAACGATCAATGATGAAACTACATACTGCTTAGAACGGTTGGACAGTGAAACAACTAGTTGTTGTTCTGGCTATTGAGGATTCTCAAAATAGCCAAGAACAAGTTGATGATATCGAGGTAGAGGCTAATAGAAGCCGCAATTTCCTCTTCGACGTGGTAGTGTCTCAGCACGAGTTGCGTGTCAACAAGAATATAGCCACTGAAAAGTAAGGCTGCTACAAGGCCATAGACAAGTTCTGTCGTAGAGCTATAGGGCAAGAAAACAGCTATAAAGCCAAAGAGGACGAGAGCCCACAAGGCACCGAACAGATATGGCATCCATGAAGTAAAGTCGTACTTTGATTGGCAGGCAAATAAGGAGAGGAAGACAAAAATACCGGCCGTCAGGGCTACAGCATTTAGTACAGTACGCGACTCGTAATATGACACAACAATGGAGACAGTGTATGCCTCAAGGAGAGTAAATCCCGATAGGAATATGAGGTTGGCAGGGTATGATCGCCGCTTCCAGTGAGTCAAAAAGAGCATGCCAATGGATCCAAAAAGTGAAAGCATCATGACACCTGGATGAGTTTGGATCCAGTTGCGGTAGGACCCGTTCATCATAGACAACGCACCCATAGCGCAAGTCGCTAAGAGCTGAACCGTAAGAATGCTGTAAACCTTGCGGACAAACTGGTTTCGGATATCAATCGTGGCTTCGGCCACGCTGCATCCATACTTGAAGTCATCTGGAATATCGTCTGTAGACTCTCGCGGTTCTTGACTCAAAAAAAGGGCATCCGACGCGGCAGCACCAGACTGATATGACGGTGGAGCTTGTGTGTAGTTTGCATGGTCATCGGGGTCAGTCGTCGGGGTAGGTGTATATTTAGAAGTCATGGTTTCTTGAAGGAGGTGATTTGTGAAGAGTCCTAGGCAGAAGAAAAGATCAGTCTTATATGAAGCGAAATGTATGGGGGGATATTATTACATCATACTGGCAAGTATCATGTGTCAGATGATGAGGCGCTCCACGTGCTTATGATTATGTAAGTTTTTAAAAAAAACCTTCCCTTCTTGGCTAGTGATTTCTCTCACAGAACAAGAGCAGAAAAAGGGGGCCCACGCACCTGGTGGCCTGCGTCCGACTCTAGAATACCAACTGCAGTCACACGGACTATAAACTTTAAGAACAACTCCAACAAAACTCAATAATGTAAAACTAGCAAAATATGGACCGATCTCGTTGTCCGTCCAAGATCAAAACCCGACACAATATGACACCCTGTGTGTCTGTTCTCTCCCCCCTCTCTTCTCCCCTTTTCTCCTTCAGCCAAGTATCCGCCTTTTCCCCGCTTTCCTCCTCTTGCCTCCACTCTACAAATCCTCCGCTCAACGTACGCCTTATGGGCCTATCTTTGGCTTAGTCACCCGGCGGACCTTCCACTAGTAACGTGCATCAATGAATGCTGCTCTTTGAATGGTGTCGCTCTGCCTGGCGTGGATCTCACGGATTTTGACAGGGCTTTGCGCAACTCTCTAGCTCGCTACTACAAACGAAGTTGTAGATATGCGTCTTTCATATCAACATGAATGTGGTGAAGACCATCAAAACCGGTTTGTTCCGCGTTCGCGGCCGGAAAGTGGCGCCAATGAGCCTGCCGGTACGGAAAACGGCAATGATGAGTTGACGAGTATGCATGCCAGGACCAATCTTTAAGACTACCAGACAAGTGTAGTTCGGAGTGTTGATTACGCTCGCCAAGGATTCTTGGATCTATGGAAATACATGGTGTTTTCAAAGGACCAGAAGACATACTACGATGCATGGCGGCAATTTTGCGGTAAATTTGCCGATCAACAGAGATTTCTTAGCTAGCTGCGGGACACGTATGTCAATGATAGACTGATCGGGCTATGGGTTGGCTTTTTGACCGACCGAATCAATGCACCGTGCCTTGAAGAGTCGCCGAAAGCGTGGCTACGGGGATCTTCTGGATGTGTATGAGTCAATCCAACTACTCACCAAGCATCTCCATGACGTGATTTTGACGGAGGTTGCAACGAAGCGTGAGAAGGAGAGCTTCGAAAGTAAGCGACTCAAAACTCGGATGAGGTAAGACGGTCAGCTACCCGAGGGGCTCTGCACGTTTTGGTTGACGAAATCGGAGGGGCTAGACGCATTTCGCGGATACGCCATGACGACATGAACAACCTGCGTGGCCTGACTCCGGTTAATGGCAACCATGCTATCAATCATTAGCATGGGCTACCCTACCTCCATACTCTCGTCGAAAGACTAGAGAGAGGCGCGAGTGTCATTGTTTGAAAGGAGGACAGGACAAATTTGTGGGCTCTAGCCGGGCATCGCTGCAACGAAATCCATCTGGGCACGAGTATGACCCTTGATGTTCGGCATGCCAGGCAATCTGGTCGTCGCGAGGACATTTTTAGATGAAATAGCCCAGTTTTATTGATGACTCATCTATCACGTGATATTTATGGACCTTTACGGGTTCGTACGGAACAAATTTGGCATCGTGAAGGATCAGGACATTTCCCATCAACCTCCGCAATAATGTTCAGCGCCACCCCCTTGAAGAAGTTTCCTACTCCAGTCTGTAAGTTATAAACAATTATATAAAATTGGTCTAACGCTTTTGACAGTGAAGCCCATGGCTCCATTTTTGGCGGCTAGTAAGTTGTAGCTTGCTTTGATACACCGGTCTTTTCTCATCCGGCCATGCTGAAATTCTCTGAGTCTATGAATTTTTCTTGCTGCTATAAATTTGATTGGATGTTTGTGTGAGCTTCAGCTAACGTCCAGGCGTGGTTATTTTATACGGCGTCAACTCTCTTCAGAACGCGCTTATGCAAAGTATGCTTCAATGCTGACTGTTGGGAATGCACCTGCTAACATTATCAGCTGATGAGTGGAAGAACGATCGCAGAAACACAATTGTGAAGGCTTCCAAGCATTGAGCAGTGATGAACTGGCTATAGACGGGCTTGTAATCATAGAATCCCTCAAAATATGGAGATTATTTGCAGTTTGAACATAAATTCACACCAAATCTTAAGTAGATTTCAATCTAGAATGTAGCCATACTTCCTGTCTATCTTCTTTTCCATCTACATACGAGTACAAACTTTTGTGAAATATGCTTTGAAGTACCGCAACCTTAACAGCACCTCTAGGGAGCGTTGGGATACACATATATATGAAAGAGCTATTAGACATTCAACGAGGATACATCTCCCGCCATGGAACGGTAGAATCAATGTCATTAAACCACCTACAAGCAAACGTCAAAGACTCGAAAATTTTGATATCACGTGATATCAATTTGTATCATACTATCGAAAGTGCACCATAATAGACGAGTTATATCAGACGTAGCCCATTTCCGGCTAAAGAAATAGCCTCTCCGATGTCTTGCAAAATTCTTATGCTCCATGGGTATACCCAGTCTGGAAACCTTTTTCGCGAAAAAACAAGGGCACTAGAAAAGTTGTTGGCAAAGGCCTTGCCATCTCAAAAATTGGAGCTTATCTATCCAACAGCCCCAATTCAATTGCGGCTTTCTGACATGCCTTTCAAGAGTAATAAAAAGGAAGATGGAGAAGGAGATATAAAATCGTTTGCGTGGTGGAGATTTAATGAAGCTGAGAAAGCGCTGTTCCATTTTGACGAAGGGATGGCACACATTACAGAGACCATTCGACAAGCAAATGGAATTGATGGCATTGTTGGATTTTCACAGGGTGCATGTATGTCTTCTATAGTAGCGTCTGCCCTTGACCCCAATCGTGACGTCCCTGAACATGCAAACTGGGCTCATAATCTTAGGGAGGCGAATAACAACAAACCGGTTTTGTTTTCTGTAATGTATTGTGGGTTCCCTGTAAGCCTGGAGCCGTATATGTGGCTTTATAGCCCTCCAATTGCAACTCCGACTTTGCACTTTATTGGATCATTGGACACTGTTGTTGAAGAATCAAAGTCTCAACTCCTTGCTGATTCTTGTACAGATCCAGATGTAGTCACCTTTCCTGGGGGACACTATGTGCCAATCACGAGGTCTTTAGTCCAGCCATTAATCACCCTGATAGAAAAAAACCATAAAAGTGCAGATATGTCAAGAATTTAATCTAAGGATTGATTGAATACATATTGAATTGTTCCAAATTATGCCGTTGTTTTTTCATTTCCCTGGATACGTGCCATCATTTCCTCCTTTGTAATCAAGTGGTCAACCCGTTCTAACAAACCAAGTAAGCTTTTCATATCATAGCTCCAGTCGTTTAAAATATCATCAGCATCACGAGGCTTCACGAAGGAAACAACCCCAGCTGGCCGATCGATCTTGGCATAGATGGACTTGCTCGTCACAAGCTCACTGATGTACTTCTCAGTGTCCTCTGGCGACAATGCAAGGAGCTCTGTCAAGCGATCCGTCTTGATCCGCGTGTAGTATTTGGAGATAACACGCACATTATGCTCAATGACTCGCTTGTGAAGATCCTGCCAGCGCTGGAACGGCATCCCAGAGTCGGCGGAATTATCTTCCGTTGCTTTTGCCGCAAAGACGTCTGTTTGGAAAAGATGATCGCCAAATTTCTTCTGTACACCTGGCCATTTCATAAGCTCCTGTACAGTGAAGAGTTCAAGTAGCTCTAGATCTTTGGGGATAAAGGCATTTCGAGTATCACGGGAAATGCGCGCAACCAAGTCGCTTTGCTCATTGTCAAAAGGCGCAAGAATGGCGAAGTAGATGATGCGCTGAAGTGTGGGCTTCAGTTTTTCAACGTTGGATTCTACGGCTGGAGTATCAAGAACCTGGCGGAAATGCTTGCAGACATCGAGGTACCGCTTATCATGCTTCGCAAGCGTGATTTGCTGCTCGTAATACGCAAGCTTGAGGTCCGTCACATCATCGTACTCTTCCTTCTCGCCCTCTTTGTCGGCTTGTTTCTCGCCCCCCTTCTTGGCTTTTTTCTCATCCTCCTTCTTGGTTTCTTCCCTTTTCTTCGTAGCGGCTACGCTCGCACTTGACAAGTACTTAGTGCTGATCTTTCTGCTTAAAATGCCAGCCTGCATCCAGTCGCGCATCTCGATACACAGTTCGACTTGCGCCAGAATAAACTCCGTCTTTTCTCTGCGGCCCATGCTGCCAAATGTTTCGACTTGAAGCTCACAGAGAACTTCGGTGGCCCCCTTGAGATCTCCATTCTTTTTCTTGATATCAGAGAGCATTCGGATAACCCGAGCGCGCTCAACTTCCACGAAGATCTTGCCATCCGTTACGGTTCGCAGTGTTTCAATAATTGAAAGTTTGGTCTCTTCTTCAGAAATGGACTTTAGAAATTCCATGACAGTCTGCACCATGTTGGTAATGGCTTGTTTCAGCTGCCCATGCTTCTTGGAGAGCACAAGAACCTGGTCATTCAAAAGGTCCCAGCGGCCAGCATCACGACATATTGTTACAATGGCAATCAGTATCTTTGATGTTGACTGAAGGTCGCTGGCTTGTCGTGTTTGCTTTTCTAGAACCGAGAGATTCTCAATGGCAGATGCAATGTTGCTCTAAATGATTAATGCCTCGTCCTTTTCTTCAAAAGAACATACTTTTGCGAGCTTCTTTGATTCCTGGATCTTCTCATTAGTTTCCTTTGAAAAGTCCTTTTCTGGTTTCAAGACGGCTTCAGACATTGTTGGTGTTCTATGATCTGTTGCCAACAATCCCAGCGTGCGTATTGCCACACTGCCTATCGCACGTGATTTACTGTGTACCATGTAAGGTACATATTGCGCGGCAAAATTGTGTGCAGACGCGACGCGATTTTTTTGCACAACACGTCCCAAATTTACAAATTCAGCGGGCTTTGTGTGCCCACTTATTGATAATGGACAGGCCAAGCAGGTCACCGTCAAGGGGGCGCTCTGTGTCTCGGCAGGACTCTCAGCCCGGATCAAGGTCGCCTAGTAGACAATCTCGTTCGCGGTCTTATAACAGTCGCTCAAGAAGCCGAAGCGTGCACTCTCACTCTCCAAGCCATAGTGCCGTGCCTAGAGACCCCAAAGAAACCCTTACTGGAACAAAGGTAAGTTAGGGTTTGCGTAACTGTATGTCTTGATGCTAATCTTAAAGCTTGTCGTGGAGAGATTAACGCCAAACATCAATGAGGGCCATTTGATGGAAATTTTCGGACAATTCGGCCCCGTTGACGACTTAAATTTACCTCTTGGTCGTGATACAGGCGTCAATAGGGGAACTGGATATCTACTATTTCGCAACGATGCCGACGCTCAAGCTGCTATGGCCCATCTGCATGAGGCGCAACTCGATGGCGTTACCATTAGTGTTTCTGTCGTTCTACCCAATGCACAGCTGACACAAAAGCCAAGAGCGCCACTAAACAATGGATTATTGCGTCGTGAACAACGTGATGGGCCCCTGGATGGTATGAGCAACAAAAGATCGAATAATTACAGTGGCCAACGCCAAAGACACAACTACCGTTCTTATGCAAATCGATATCGCCCAAGATCCGCATCGCCGCGACGGGATTACCGTCGCTCTCGATCACGGTCTCGACAAAGATATAGAAGCCGGACACGGTCCTACTCACCGTCAGACAATTCTAACCGCTACCGCTCCCGGTCTCCAAGGTCTAGGTCTCGGTCACGTTCACGGTCCCCGGCTGGCTACAACACCGGTCGGAAGTATGGCCACAACAATGCTGGAATGAAGTGAACATATTGCAGCAAAATAATTGATAACAGCTACCCAAGCACCAAAGCCTTACACAGCTTAAAGAACATCTAGGATTGGCGCGGTAAAAATGTAATGAAGTCATATGTATGAGCATGAATTATCAAGGTGTTGATGTATTACACGAGCGAATACAGAACCTGGCCGGTCAATCATATCGGCTGAATGAAGACTACTAGAAATCCCCTCACAAAATATTATTGTGTACCAAGCGTCTACTATTGCGTTTACTGTGTACATACGCGGCATATATTGTTGTATTACTTGAAGGGCTTGTGTAGGTAGGAATGTATGGCGTCTAAGAACACGACATTCCTTTGAGATGTATATCTTGCCCCAAGGTAGCATCTACTACATATGTCCATTAGAAAGAGCCTTCATACGTAGTTCTTTCTGAAGTAAACGTTGTACGCCCCTAATTCCTTATATGGGAAGTGATCTTTTTCGGGTGTGGGGGTCGCAGCTTATTATGTATTACATACATGCTATGTCTTTTATCGTTTTAGGAAGTTTTCCTCTTTTTGGTATAGTTCGATGCATAAGTTTGCACACCCCGATACATAGGTACCTTTGTACGTAGTACATGTCCTTGCACTATGCAAAGTTATCTGTGTATCTTATCATCTACTGAAGCTTTTGTACTTTTTAATTTCACTTCTTCGTCGTAGGAAAATTTTACCAGCTTTTGTTATATTACGATGCTTCGGCGAGGCCTGCTTGCTACTGGGCGTATGCCTGGAACAAAGTACTCAAAATTGCTGTCCTCATGCACAACTTTGACCCAGCCCCAACATGCAATTGCACCCCCAATGTCAAAAACATTATCAACTGTAGCTTGGGAAACAAAAAAAGGATTTGCCAAAAAATATGCTGCTCTTGATACATTTGAACGGAGACATCTTGGATCCGAGGTGGACAGCACCGAAGTAGAATCCATGCTGAAAGCCCTGGACCCCCCAGTAAACAACCTTGATGAATTTGTGAAGCAGGTCGTCCCAAAGGACATCTTGACTGAGCATCCGTTGTTTCCTGAACCTCAAACGGCCCGTTCTGATCCAATCACTCGGGCTATCAATGAGCCTCTTACCGAAAGCGTCGTAAAGAGTTACGCAGAGGAGGTTTCTGGACTGAATGATACAAAGACAAAAAGCTTTATTGGTGCTGGATACTATGATACTCTTGTTCCTGAAGTGATAAAGGTAAATGTTCTGGAAAATCCTGCTTGGTATACTAGCTATACGCCCTACCAGCCCGAGATTAGCCAGGGCCGTCTAGAGTCACTCTTGAACTACCAGACACTTGTATCCGATATGACTGGACTCCCAATGGCAAATGCCAGTTTACTTGATGAAGGAACTGCCGCTGCCGAAGCAATGACTCTTTCACTAAGTGTTCTTCCATCATCCCGGTTTAAGCGTCCCAGGAAAACGTTTGTTGTATCGCACCTCGTTCATCCTCAAACCGTCTCAGTTATGCGAGGCCGTGCGCATGGCTTCGGAATCGAGATTATGTCTGCAAATATTACTTCTGAAGAATTCAATTCAACTCTAGATGCTCTTGGTGATGATTTAATAGGCGTGCTAGTCCAATATCCCGATACAGAGGGTGGCATCTCAGATTTCAAAAGCTTGGCTGACCGTGTCCATAAAAAAGGCGCCCTTGTAAGCTGTGCTACGGACCTTTTGGCATTAACGGTGCTTAAACCTCCCGGTGAATGGGGTGCAGATATCGCTTTTGGTAGCGCTCAACGTCTTGGTGTTCCAATGGGATTTGGTGGTCCTCACGCCGCTTTCTTTTCTGTCGCTGATAAGTACAAGAGGAAAATGCCTGGCCGTTTAGTAGGTGTTTCAAAAGACCGGATGGGGAACCGTGCTCTCCGCTTGACACTACAAACTCGCGAACAGCATATACGCCGTGAAAAGGCTACAAGCAATGTCTGCACGGCCCAAGCCCTCCTTGCCAACATGGCGTCATTGTATGCAATCTATCATGGCCCATCCGGGCTGCGCTCCATAGCAGAGCGTATAATGGCTGGCACAAATCTTCTTTCTCGTGCTGCTTCTCAAAGTGGGCTTAACGTCAAAGCTAAAAATGGCCAATTCGATACATTTGTCATTTCGTTGGATGGAAAATCAGACGTTCTGCTACAGACGGCTTTGAACTATGGATATAATTTGAGAAGATTGAACGACAACGAAGTTGGTATTAGCATGGATGAGGCAAAAACCTATGAGGATATTGTAGCATTGATCGCCGCTTTTTACGAAACATCCTCAAAGATCTACGGAAAAGAGCCAAGCACCAGCCTGGATGATTTTTTGAAGTCTCTTCTCGTGGATGACAATAGTATTTCGACTATTCCGACGTCTCTCCAGCGAACCTCACCCTATCTTACGCATCCTGTTTTTAACACCCACCATACAGAGACGGAAATGATGAGATACATTACTCAAATCAACTCTAAAGACCTATCTCTTCTCCAATCAATGATTCCCCTCGGCTCCTGTACAATGAAGCTCAATGGCGCGGTTGAGATGTCAACGCTTAGGATGCTAGGATTTTCCCAATTGCATCCTTTTATTCCTTCGTCACAATCGCAAGGTTATTCAAAAATTTTAGCGAGCCTGAAACACCAATTAAAAGACATTACGGGTATGGATAGCGTTTCCCTACAGCCAAATTCTGGTGCACAGGGTGAATACGCTGGTCTGAGAGCAATCCGTGGATATCACGAGAGCCGAGGGGACAATAGTCGAAACGTTTGCTTAATTCCTGTGTCGGCCCATGGAACAAACCCAGCTTCTGCAGCCATGGCCGGTATGGCTGTGGTGCCTGTGCGGTGTGACCCGAAAACTGGCAATCTCGACTTGGATGACTTAGAAGATAAGTGCAAAACGTACTCTGATCAACTTTCTGCTTTTATGGTTACATATCCCAGTACATATGGTGTATTTGAGCCTGGTGTTAAACGCGCCTGTGAAATCGTCCATCAATATGGTGGACAGGTGTACATGGATGGTGCCAACATGAATGCTCAGATCGGGCTTTGTTCTCCTGGGGCAATTGGTGCCGATGTCTGCCATCTGAATCTCCACAAGACTTTCTGTATTCCTCATGGTGGTGGTGGCCCCGGAATGGGACCCATTTGTGTTAAGGAACACTTGACGCAATCCCTCCCTCCAGAGTCAGATTACTGGAATGATCTGAAATCTAAGGGTGGATCAACTGCATCTCCTGTTAGCAGTGCCCCATTCGGAAGTGCTAGTATCCTACCCATTAGCTGGGCATACAATTTGCTTCTTGGAGGAGAGGGGCTAAAGCGCGCCACGAAGATTACTCTATTGAACGCTAACTATCTTCTGAGCCGTCTCAAGCCCCACTACGATATTCTGTACACGAATGAAAACGGCCGGTGTGCACACGAATTCATTCTTGATGTTCGGCCATTCCGAGAAACAGCCGGCGTCGAAGCTATTGATATTGCCAAACGTTTGCAAGATTATGGATTCCACGCACCCACAATGAGTTGGCCTGTAGGAAATACGCTTATGATCGAGCCTACGGAAAGCGAAAGCCAGGCCGAGCTTGATCGATTTGTTGGTGCTCTTGTTGGTATTCGTAATGAAATCAAGGAAATTGAGAAAGGCCAAGTACCTCGTCAGGGCAATGTGTTAAAAATGGCACCCCATCCGGCTAGTGATATTGCCAACATCGAATGGAATCGTCCTTATACGAGAGATCAAGCCGCGTATCCTTTGCCATGGGTCCGAGAAAAGAAGTTTTGGCCGAGCGTTGCTCGTGTAGATGATACTTATGGTGACTTGAACTTATTTTGCACCTGCCCCCCTGTGGAGGACACTAGCATGGGGGAAAATTCGGGGCATTGATGATTTTATTTTTAATCTTTTGATTTCATACTTCAACACTTATTTATAGAAAAGAATTGGATTTTTCACCAAGGAATAGTAGCATCCCAGGCCTTCGATAACAATTAAAGGTATAAAAATTTGTTTTTTGTCTTTCTAGTAAACATGTTCTATCTCGTCAAATCAAAGAGTTTTCTCTTTGGTTCTATTATACCGGCCTAATGTGATTAGAATGAATCCAGTAACGTGTCATACTGGTTTGTATATAACTAACCATAGAAAGTATTCGCCATGCCGTATTAGTTGGTTGAGCACCGACGCCTATCCAATATTTTGCTCGCGCTAGATCCAACTGGATGTCTTTGTGCAGCTTTGGGGCAGTTCCTTTGGTGTCTGGATAAGGATCTAGACGGGGTGTTGGATCGTAGGTGCCTATTACTTCCATAGGCTTGCTATTTCGTGCTGTTCGAGCTTGTGTCACCACAATGTTATAAAATGGGGAGTTCAAACGGCCAAACCTGGCCAGTCTAATCTTCACAACCATGGCAAATATGACTGAGCGAATTATTCAAAGTTGTGTAGTGTAGCAAGTTTTAAGAGAAAAGAAAAAATTCGAGTGTTTACTAATCTGCACAATTATAACGGATAGGGCCACCTCAACTAAACTACTACACAACACGTGACGAGATGGGTCCTAAAAAATGTATTTGCTAAACTGAAGAAGAAAGGAAAACTATCCAGACACAGATGCACATATGTAACATATATAACCCCCTTTTCCTACTGCCGGATGGTGTTCCTTCGGACAGCGATGGAAGGTGATGGAAAGCCAGGAATGCGAAAGTCGGCGTGATGACTCAGCGATCACGTGAGAGATGATGTAATCAGAATGTCAGACCATGACAACAATCGCAGTTATGTACCAGAGAATGTACCTATCTATCTGTGACGTCATGACAGGTGCTCGTACATAGTCGTCATGACTGCATTCCAAAACATCAAAAGTGCCTACTTCAACGCCTCGCAAATTATATGTAGTCACGATGAAAGTAATTATTATTCTGGGGAATATTTTTTTATGCTCACTACCAGACTATATCAAGCAAAGATGCCTGTACCTTAGACGAAGAGCTTATGAGTTCAGGCGCATTTTCTTTAGATCAGCTAATGGAGTTAGCTGGCTTGGCTGTTTCTCAGGCAGGTAAGCTCCGTTTATTAATTCGGTTTGGTTATTCTAAATTAAGAAGTTTTCAGGGCCTACCCCTGCGACAACTGGCGCCGAGTTCTTGTTGCATGTGGCCCAGGAAACAATGGCGGAGATGGCCTTGTGGCTGCTCGGCACCTCGTACACTATGGGTATGCAGTAACTGTCTACTACCCAAAGAGGCCGAAGAACGATCTTTATAGCCGCCTTGTAAAGCAATTAGAGAATCTGAATTGTGTCTTTATTGAGAATCATGAGGATGCAATGAAACACGTCGACCATATTGTTGATGCAATTTTTGGGTTTAGCTTTTCAGGTGAAGTTCGTGAACCATTCAAGAATATTATAAAATCATTCCAATCAACAGAAATTCCAATAACTTCTGTTGATGTTCCCTCTTCTTGGAATGTAGATGATGGACCACCCAAAACGGGTCTTGGTAGTCAGTTTCATCCTTCTGTTCTTATTAGCTTGACTGCACCAAAGCCGTGTGTGAAGCACTTCAAAAAGAAACATTTCATAGGTGGGAGGTATACATCATAAAACGATATAAAGACATAGTTTCTGATATGTAGATTTCTCTCAATATCGCTCGCTCAAAAATACTGCCTTGATATCCCGAATTATATTGGTCTCGACCAAGTTGTGGAAATAGAAGATTGAGGCTTTACAAAGGTGTAACTCTGATAGGTTCTAATTAAGAATGATTGTTTATTTGATGCACAGGGGAATATTAAACAGAGCCATTTAGTGCACGGCTATACAGTTTCAATATATCGTTTCATTTCCCTAATAGTAAAATTAGTTCTAAACCACAAGACGAGGTTTTTTAAAATCAGTAAAACTTACCAATCTGTAACAGCCTCATTCCACTGCTGAATCTCGTGTCTACGGCTTCCTCCAAAATGATTGACAAAGTCATCCCCGAAAACCTTTCGCGCAAGGCTATCAGGGTGCATAAACCGATCAGTGGCTTCTGAGAGGCTTTTTGGTAACTGTTTATGGATATCATTAGTAGCGGTAGAGCCGCCAATTTTGAGAGGTTCAACAGAAATATCCAATTTTTTTTCTACTCCATATAGTCCAATGGCAAGTATAGCAGAAAGAACAAGATGACTGTTGCTATCCGCACCTGGGACACGAACCTCAAATCGAGTAGCTTTTGTACTCGAAATTGGATATCCAATCAATCGAATAGATGCTTGGCGATTTTCAAAGCCCCATGTGACAGCAACAGGCGCCCAAAAATTTTCTACAAGTCTTTTGTAACTGTTGATATTCGGCGCCAAAATAGGCATGATGTCTGGAAGACCAACAAGAAGACCTGCTAAGAAGTGCCGCCCAATATCGGAAAAATAAGCAATATCATCCCATTTTGTATTTGCATCGTGATCTGGACGGGCGAATACATTGTTACCGTCCTTGTCAGCTAGCGAAATATGAACATGGCCGCTATTTCCTGGAAGCCCTTGATAAGGCTTAGCCATAAAGCAAGGTGTGATATTATGGGAAATTCCAACTGACTTTACGGCAAGTTTAAACAAATTTGCTCTATCTGCCATTTCACGAGCATCACAGTACTCAAGAGCAGCTTCAAATATACCAGGGCCTGTTTCAGTGTGTAGGCCTTCTATTGAGCACTTGAAGTCGGAACAGACGCTGTATATATCGTAGTAGTATTGTTTATTCATAACAGGCCGAGTGACGCTATATCCAAACATCCCGCCAGTGATTGGCTTCAAAATTTGGGGTGAGTTGTGGGAAAAAAAATCCGACAAAGACATTGATTCGTTTCCATCGAGGGGTGTTTTAAAATTCATAAACTCGTACTCAACTATGAGATGGGAATTGTTAGATTATTTCGAAAATATGAAACTACATACCTCCTGCCTTTGCATTGAGTTCCAAAACTTCAAGTTTTTTGGTCTGCTGGTAAAGGAGGCTTCGAGGACAAGCAAAGAGTGGCTCTTTTGTAGCTGGATCATAGAACCTAACAAGAAAAAAGGCTATGTTGTCTTCCCACGGGATTCTCCGATACGTGCCAAGGTCAGGAATTGCCAGTAGATCACGGTATCCATCTTCTGAGCTGCATATCTTGAGCTCTGGTTGGTAATTCTTGTCGTGCATATCCCAGCCGAAGATGACAGAACAAAAACCACATCCAGAAGTTGCAATAGAGAGGAACTTCTCCTTTTTTATCAACTTTCCTCGGAGAATGCCGTCAATATCAACTCCTGCAATTTTTACTTTGTCGTCGTCTTTTAAGAGGCTTATTATGTTCTGTAGAGTCTCGGGTTCAGACATTGTTGGAATGATGTACTAGGAAAGTAGTAATTTGGGAAAGTAGATGTGCGCGGGTCGACTTAGGCAGGTAGGTAGGTATGTTTTGAAGTTTGGAGGTAGAAAGGCAAAATGTATTATTTAGTAGACTGGTTACTATGCCCGGTATGTATTACATATACATTCTATAGTGGGTTGGGGAAGGTAAGGGTTCATGTGACTGTTTCTTGCCTCCCTTCTGCAGATGTAGTCTTGGATCCAAATCAGCTACATAGTACATAGTAATGCAAGATAACCTCAATAGGTAGGACAAATACTCGGGGGTTGCTTGTTATCTTTGCATCGCCTCGGTACCCACAAAATGAGACACACATATCAACCATACAGAGACCTACGTGGCACTAATATTCAGCCCCTCTTCAAATCTATTTGAACATCAATAAGGATTTTCAAAAGTCAAACACTACTAGATTTTCATGATGCCCGGCCGTCTTGAAGGGAAAAATGCAATCATTACTGGTGCTGCTGGGTGTGTAGCTTTACTTTACATTTCTAAAATCGTATTGTTTACTAATTTGAAGTGGCATCGGCCTTGAGACGTCCATTCTCTTTGTTCAAGAAGGTGCAAATGTTTTAATGTCCGATATATCGGAACCTGCTTTGGAAAAGGCATTTGACAAGGTCAAAGAGCTTCACCCCACTGCAATCGACAGGGTGAAATCTATTGTTTGTGATGTGTCAAGGGAAGACCAAGTTCAAAAAATGGTATCAGAATTTGACAACTGCGGCGGCCTTGATGTGATTTTTAACAACGCTGGCATTATGCATTCTGATGACGCGGATGCCGTTGACACTCCAAATGAGATCTGGGATTTGACTCACAACATCAACGTGAAGGGCGTATGGTTTGGCTGCAAACATGCCGTCATATCATTTAGAAAACACAAAAAAGAAAGCGCTTCTGTCATTAATACGGCGTCGGTTGTTGCTCTTGTTGGCTCGGCAACTCCTCAACTTGCATATACAGCTAGTAAGGGAGCCGTGCTTGCCATGACTCGTGAACTGGCTATTGTGCATGCACGTGAAGGGTTTCGTTTCAATTCTCTCTGTCCCGCTCCTCTTAACACGCCACTTCTACAAGATTGGCTTGGAGATGATATTGAAAAAAAAAACCGGCGAACCGTGCATTTCCCAACCGGTCGCTTCGGTGAGGCCATAGAACAGGCCAAAGCTGTAGTTTTTCTAGCTTCTGACGAGTCGAGCTTTGTGAATGGCCATGATATGGTTGTTGATGGTGGTATGACTAAAGCTTATGTGACGCCATTAGGCCCATCTCTTAAAGCTCCTATGAATAATGCTTCAAAAACGTCTTTGGAAAATTGATTGTGATATTTGCGGAATCAAATTATGTAATTCAAGAAAGATAAAAGAAGAAGAAAGTATTACAATGTAGAGAGGAAGTAATAATAGCCTGCTTTCCATGTTTGGCAAGATAATAAATCGTGCATTGTAAATTCCTCGAGATGTTGGAGTTCTGGTGGGTCATTTGTTCCATTAACATCGCTCATCTGATTGGTGGATATTCATGTTTCACAGCTAGCGCAGCGTGCCACCCTCCCCCACACTTGCAAGGATGGTCCGTTTCCCCGGATTTTTCTCAAGGTGCAGTAACCTGGCGGTTTCATTCGGCTAGAGACGCTTTAAAAGCAGCCCCCATTTCATGCCTGCTTCAACCATAAGAACATACCAAGGTGTCAATTGCACGCAACCTGTTTTGTTAGGAGATTTTTTTTTTGCATCGACATTAAATGCGTACATCTTATAAAGATGAATACTAGAATTACTGCACGTAGTCTTGGGGCCTTACATGTATGCATCGCAGACTTTATTAACAAGAAAAAATACTAATAGAATAGTTTCGAAAAGCATACCCTCGCTTCTTTTCTTCTTCTACGGAGCCAGATCTAAAAACAGTATTGAAGGAGGCGATTCCAGAAAAGAGAGAGCTTTTTAAAAAAGTCAAGGCAAATGGCTCTAAAGTGATCGGAGATCTTAAAGTCGAGCAAACCATCGGTGGGATGAGGTCTTTGAAAGCCATGCTCTGGGAAGCTAGTGTTGTTGACCCAGAAGAAGGAATCCGTTTCCACGGTCGAACTATCAAGGATTGTCAAAAGGAATTGCCAAAAGGAAAAACTGGCACTGAAATGCTACCAGAGGCCATGTTCTGGCTCTTGCTTACCGGAAAGGTGCCATCTACGTCTCAAGTCCGTGTCTTTTCTCGAGAATTGGCGGAGAAATCTGCTCTTCCAGAATATGTGAATAAGATACTGGATGGTCTTCCAAAGGACGTTCACCCCATGACTCAGTTCTCAATGGCTGTATCGGCATTAAGCCACACCTCAAAGTTTGCTGCTGCCTATGCTACTGGAATGAACAAAGCTGATTATTGGGAAACGACGTTCGATGATTGCATTAGTCTTTTGTCGAAGCTTCCCGTAATTGCCGCAAAGATTTATCAAAACGCATACCGAGGAGGTGGCGCACTCCCAGCAGAAGTTGATGTTGATCAAGATTGGTCCTACAATTTTGCTGCTTTACTAGGAAAGGGTGGTAAGAAAAACGAGGACTTTCAAGATTTACTACGCCTTTACTTGGCTCTTCATGGAGATCATGAAGGAGGAAATGTGTCCGCACATGCTACCCACTTAGTTGGAAGCGCTCTTAGTGACCCGTTCCTTAGTTACAGTGCTGGCCTTCAAGGTCTTGCCGGCCCACTACATGGCCTTGCAGCTCAAGAAGTTCTCCGTTGGATTCTTCAGATGAAGGATAATATTCCCAAATCATATTCAACAGAAGATGTGAAACAATATTTATGGTCGACTCTTAATTCTGGGCGAGTTGTTCCGGGCTATGGACATGGTGTTTTGCGGAAGCCAGACCCGAGATTTGAAGCGTTAATGGATTATGCCGATTCTCGTCCAGCAATTGCGAATGACGATGTATTCAAGGTCGTAAAAGCTAACAGTAAAGTTGCACCACTGGTTCTGAAAGAGCATGGAAAGACCAAGAACCCGTACCCCAACGTTGACTCAGTATCAGGTGTTTTATTTCATCATTATGGTTTCCATGAGACATTGTACTATACTGCTACTTTCGGCGTATCTCGTGGTCTAGGACCACTTGTACAACTAGTATGGGACCGAATTCTGGGCCTTCCTATTGAGCGCCCTAAGAGTATTGACTTGAAAGGTTTATTGGAGTTGATTGAAAAGAAGTAATGGTTTTGTAGTGGTATTATAGTTTGATTAGGTACCTATATCATAGTTCGATAAATAAGTTATGGCTCATCCTAACCTGACAGCAACTTCCATGACGCTAACATTCCGTTTTTGAAAACTAACAGAATTCTCTAATCTAGTGTTGTTTTCATCTGTGGAGATTGTTTTTGATTGATTTGGTGAACCGCCTTCTTTCCACATGTGTATGTCGTCTATTGTGTATGACCAGGCTGTACGAATACTAACGATAAAATGTTTAGAGGTTTTGGCCCCTAATTTATTGTTTGTTTCAAACCAAGCCGCTATTTGAACAAGTTTACAGATGGCGTGGCCAGTACCAATAAGAAATACCGTACGCCCTGCAATTGGCGTAGATATAGCTGCTGGATCAATCATATAATCACTATCTTGAGAAATCGCATTTTCTTTAGTTGAAGACCATTTTGCACCACCAGGTCCACAGTCAAGCAGTTTATTTGTTCGAGAAATGACGCTCATAAATGGGGCTTTTGCTGAGACATAAATAACACCAAGTGGTGCAGTTATTGATGAAAGATTCGACCGACCAGCTATTTGTTTTTTTCTTACAACCTTTACAGCCATTTTATTTTGTTTAGGAAAAAAACTCCCAATGGCTGTTAATAGTGAAAACGATTGGCTTGCGATTCATCTTTTCAAATTTTCTGAATCTGTACTACTATGTATCGACAAATAGCACATTACATAATACAATTGACTAATCTTAGAGAGAAGCACTTCCAGGCGTTACAGTCAACCTATGTAGTAACTCTCTTTGATAGAGAGGTACCGTGGCACGCAACGATGAGGCATATGGGGAAAACGGACATAGAGACGCGAGACGGGGTATCTTGAGGAGACTTAGCTTAGCACCTTTATCGATTGTTTGCATCCACTAGACGACCCATCGACCTCCGACTCCGAGTGCCTCGGTTGCAACCAGGTCACGTGACACACACACGAAGCCGGCTCCCCAGTTTGGCCTGATCTCTGTTACGAGCCCTCCAGCATTGATTGTGTGGAGTTTTTGGTTTGTTTAGGCGTTGGTCCGGGCTGGGTCCAGCGGGGTTCAGAGCATGGGGGTCTGTGCCTCACCCATTGCCCTCAGTAGGCAATTTTCTGCACTTGATGTAACGTGCTCCACAAATAGGTACCTACCTAGGTACCTTCATGTGATTGTCCAAAGATGGAGGAATCGAAATTGTTTGTTTGTAATGCACAGCAGAACAATAGAGACAGTGCGCCGACATATTGAGGAGTAATGTCACTAGCAAGTTGGCCACCAGTATCCATCAAGGAACAGGAAGTGTTTTCAAATGCTTCATTTGTAAGCTTACAATGTTGATTAAATTGGGTAGTTCTAACTAGTATATTAGTTGAATGAGGCTTCATGGTTCTTATCTGAACTTGAAACTGACTTAAGAATTATACTACAAGGAATCTCTGATTCTCAATTCTTACTTTTTCCAGCCGAAGGAGGAACTGGAAACACACTTGTGGTCAGCACAAGAAGACATGAGGCCGTGAAAGGCCATGTGACGAGATGTGGTACAAATATTGTAAGAGGAAATGTTTCCTTGCAATTAAGGACATTATCGACTCAGTCATTTTCAATCAACCCACCAACTGTTGTCCCAATACGACCTTTATTGGATTTAAATACCGAATTGTTAAAATCTATCGAAGTGTTGACTTCGGCGCTGGCTGGCATTTATGACGTTGATAACGCAACTATAGAAAGCCATGTCCTACATGATAAACTGGATAAATTGAGCGGATATATCAATAATGCCCTATCCATATTGAAAGGACCATCCGACAATGATCCTAATTGGCTCCGTGAGTCTGTTCAGCTGTCTGATATATCAGTTTCGCCTCCAGTTCCTCATAACTCGACTTCTCTAAGCCTTTACTTTGGATTACAAGATGGACAACTTTCATTATGGATTCGAACAGTAGAACTAGCTGACATTCCGGTGAATATAGGAACTAAGTTTGCTTTAGCTCTAGGAACTACCCGGCGCCTTGAGCATGACGAAGCTAATAAAATATTCATTTACCACCAGGGAAGCAAGCCTCTAAAGGTTTACGTCCGAGAAAAGCTGCGAATAGATACAGCTGACCCTAATCTACTAAGTATTGGGGCTAAATTGAGTGCACTAAGTCATACATTATCTCATACAAGGCAGAATCTTTCCTCCATTATCGGCAAACCGCTTCTTCATAGGAAATAGATATTTACCGAACTTCCAGTACCCTTTATTGATATTGAAAATGTGAAAAAATCTACATGAGGTAGCTTTATCTAATGTAATACCATATCTAATCATCGAGAATTAAAATTGACGAATTATAACAACGCCAAAAGATTTTGGGCTAATCAAAGAACAAGAGCCTGAGGTGTGTCTGATGGAAACTTCATCAAAAAAGGGCCAGTCTCAACCAGAGACGGTAAAGGAATATAGTTGCATTCTCTGATAGAAGCCGTAGCGTACTAGAGACATGACGGGAAGGAAGATCATACATGCTTGGAATTACCTTTCTGTAATTATTCCATTTTCACTATACCAACTGAAAGAGGACACGGGCGGTGGCCCAAAAGACACAAAACAAAACCAAACAAACCACCAAAACCCGTGCCTCTATGAGGGGAAGAAAATGCTAAAAGAGTGGACGGGCGTCATGCCCAATAGATTAAGGAAGGACAAGAAACCAGCAAAGAACCAAAACACTAAAACACCAAAACACCGAAACGCCAACAAGTCTAGTTGACCGTAGGCTGCCGGCGTGAACTGGCGTGTCTGGGTGCTACCTAGACACGCACCGGGTGTACATACATATGTATGTTGTTGGGCTGTTTCCCTTTTCCTTTCTTTCAAGTAAGCAAATATATTTTGTGATAGCCTCAAGTTGTGTATGTTGTTCGTAGGAGTCGTTGCTGTCCGTCATATCTTGCTTACTTCTCGCACTTGTTTGGCTGTCTTGTTTACACTTGTTTTTATTACATTATGAACGTCTCAAATAACACTGCCCTGGACGGGAGGCCAACAATACCGCCATTTACTCCAGAAGAACGGGAGCGTTACATGACACAGATACAATCCTTGATGACAGTGGTTCCGGATATGGACATTACTCCGGGTAATGTATATGCGCTCTGTAATGGCGAAATCAACCATTACATTGCAGGTATTATCCTGGATTGGTACCACCGTGGCCTGGTAGGCGGTGTTTCCCCTACTTCGGTTCAAGAGGTAGAGTTTACACCAAGCGGTAGTGAGCGGGGTCGCATGGGGATGCGAATTGCATGCATATTCAAAGGGGCTGATGACCCGAGAGTATAGTCTACGGCAACATGCCCAGGCAACGATGACACCTGCCATCACCCAGACCAGTGTTGCTCATCGGAGCTGTATTGAGGTCCCGACATACGATGGATCGGACAGGTTCGAAGTTTGGATCAAGCAGGTGGCACTCCGCTTTGATGAGGAGCCTGAGCGTTTTGCGATGGATGATAAGAAGATTAGTTTTGCATTTAGCAAACTGCGAGGACCAGCCCGGGAGGTGGTTGCAGACAAGTTTACCGACACTGGAGGCAACTACTACCTAGACTACAGTGAGATGGTGGAGGATCTACGCCGGTTTTTAGGGGAAAAGAATGCAAAGGAGAGGGCCCAACATGAGATTGACATCTATAAGATGGGCAGCCAGACTTGCCATGCATTCTCTCAAAAATTCTTCGAGCTTGTTCGGAAAGCTGAGTACC
Source organism: Chrysosphaeria jannelii (assembly GCA_020002325.1). Lineage (NCBI taxonomy): Eukaryota > Fungi > Ascomycota > Sordariomycetes > Ophiostomatales > Ophiostomataceae > Chrysosphaeria > Chrysosphaeria jannelii. The sequence continues at coordinate 2,813 of JAGKRY010000027.1, read as the reverse complement.
GGATAGGGGACGAGTATGTCAAAAAGATGTACTTAAGCAAGTTGACAGCATCCTTGCGTAAGAAGATTGATATGTTGATTGATCGCCCAATGACTTGGTACAACTGTCAAATCATTGCATTGTTTTGGATGAGCGGACTCAGGCTGCTACTCTGGAACGCCAGCTAGAGCGCTCGGGGAACTCCTTTTTTCCCCCCCGCCCGCCAATGGCAACTGCAGCACCTCGAGCCCCGATGGCAACTTCGATGGCCTCTCCAGCAACATTCTCGGGCCCTAGACCTATGCAGCTAGACTCGGCAGTTCAATACGCGCCGAATTTTGTACCACTGACAGAGCGGGTATGTTACCAGTGTCAGAAGAAGGGCCATATGGCTCGGAGCTGCCCGGGAAATGGGCAAGGCCAGCAGTAGAATCGCGACCTGTTGTTGGCCACAGCGATAAAGAAGTTTTGTCTGGTAACTGTGTTTCGTCTAGTCTTTGTGCTACGTCTGAGTTGTCTAGTTCTATTGTTGGTTCTCAAGTTGTGACGGATTCACCTGTTTCAGTGTCTCCTATGTTGTCAAAAGTTTCTGTTTCTGTACCATACGTCATCCACTCGCTGCGCCATTCGGAGGCCAGCCTGGCAGGTTATCGTGATTATGGGAGTGTATCACGGACAGCAACGACTCCTACGAACAACGTACACAACTTGAGGCTATCACATAATATATTTGCTTACTTGAAAGAAAAGAAAAGGGAAACAGCCCAACAACATAAGAAAACTCTGAAAACAGTGGGGCGCCTCTTGCCAGGCGGTGAAGGCTCCTTGCGGCAAGATCCTGGTCACGTGCAAAAGTACCCCTCCTAGTACCCTAAGTACAGTAGAACCTGTTATAATTTATAGCCTTTAATTTAATATTTCCTGTTATTTAATATTTTTTTTGAAAACCGACTCGGTTTGTATGGGTTATAAGTAAAAATCCTATTATATATTATATTTTACGAGAAAAATTGAAAAATAAATTTACAAGTTGCGCTCTGGCCGAAAAAAGTTGGTCAGTTTGGTTTGCTGAAGCTTCTGCAGTGAGTCTAATTTTTGCTCACAAGCTCTTTTAGCCGCTAATAGTGCCTTTATACCGTCGGTGCGGTTCTCCCTGATGCAAACCCTCATTGCAGTCTCAATACATTTGATCTCGTAGAGAATATCTTCCTTGGTCTCGGGAGCGGGTAATTCTTCACAGTCACTGTCGTCTTGATCGTCTTCATCACTAGTAGGGCGTGATACTTCAAGGATTTCGGCATCTGTAAGTGCCTGATGAACTTCCTGCTCCTCTGGAATATTTATCATCTCGCTGATGCTCATGGGGTTGCGAACACGAAGTTGTGTTATGAGAGTGGTGATCTCTTGGTCAAGCTGGCTATCTTCAATAGCCTGATCGCTAGCGGCCTGCTCACTTTGGTTGTCTTGTCTTGTTAAAAGTCCGGTATGTCTCCAACAGTTCTGAATTGCCATGCTGGAAACCTCGTTCCAGGACTCCCGCAGATATTGCATAGCATTTAGCTGATCCAACTTATAAATGTCTCTTTGAGACAGAGAATCAAGAGCGAGAGCGTGGCCCATTTGCCGAGACTTGAATCTCTTTTTAACGGCAGCAATGATACCAGCATCCATCGGTTGCAACTTCGACGTGGTGTTTGGCGGAAGATATACCACTATTACTCTGCGAAGTTCTAGGCCGGAGGTGCTATGAGAAGGCGCATTGTCTACCAAAAGGACAATATTGCGTTCAGCCTGCTCCATCTGCCTTTCAAGATCTAATAAATATTCTCGGAAGAGAACACCAGTCATCCATCCTTTCGCATTATGCCTATAGTAGAAGCCTAATTGCTCACCAGTGCGCCTTTGAAAGCAACGGGGCTTATTCGCATGACCAAGGAAGAAAGGCTCTAGTTTATGAGACCCATCGGCATTAGCAGTTGGGGCAAATGTTATCCTAGCCTTAGCCTTTTTGCCCCCTTCAATTTGGAAGCGCGATATGGTTGTATCTGGTGGGATTTGAAAATATAACCCAGACTCATCCATATTATAAATATCAGCGGGCTCATAATGGCTGAGGATCTCTTGAACTTGAGGAAGCTGCTCTTCAATAGCGGCCAAATCAGCAGATCCACTCTCGCCACAGAGTTTAAACGTTTTAAGTCCATGACGATCAAGAAACGATTCTAACCAGCCGCTCGAGAGCGTGATGTCGAATTCAGTAAGACCAAGAGCTTTTGCAAACTCTTCGGCTTTTTTTGAAATCAACAAGCCATTGATTCGCTTCTTTTGAGCTTCACATTGGAATACCCAATTGGAAACGGCAGTATCAAGATGAGATTTCCAGCAAGACATATGGGTGCTGTACGTACTTTTTATTGTGGCATTCGGCCGCTTTGAATGCATTTCCAGCAAGACATATGGGTGCTGTACGTACTTTTTTTTCGTGGCATCCAGCCGCTTTGAATGCATTTCCAGAAAAACATATGGGTGCTGTCCGAACTTTTTTGAGCAGCATCCGGCCGCTTTGAATGCATTTCCAGCAAAACATACAGGACCGTACATACTAAGTACAGTAAAAGTTGGGACCACTAGTGGTCCACGCATTAAGGATTGGCATTCTTCACAAAAAGTCGAGAATGCCCATTGTGGTCCCAAAGCATCCTTTGGAACCACAATCGAAGGGTAAGAATGCCATTGCACGAGATTGATATTCTCCGTTGTGGAGTGGCATTCTTGATCGTTTAATTTGCTTTCTGCATAACGTAATATGCATTATAAAGAGTGAAGAAAGCCAT